>CAWUFW010025918.1:0-38878 GCA_963921515.1 Calotriton arnoldi | reverse complement strand
TGTCAGACATCTTTGAGTGGCTTTTCACTCCCTGTGAGGTGTGCATGCTTCAGTGTGAGCTTGCTGGGCCATGTGGGTGGGGATGTTGAGCTGTGACTACCACTCCCATCATGCTATTGCCTACACCCCCTTCCCAACATGCTCATACTTCCTTCCTTTTGACTCTGCTTTCCCTGTGGGGTGGTGTGCCTGTGCTGACAGGATGGCTGACAGTGTTGTCCTGGCGTTTGTTTGGCTACAAGTCCCAATAGTGTCCCTGTGCTTCCACACAGCATAACACAGGGTGGTGGTTCTTTGTGGGATATTTAATTAAAGTGTGAGGCATTGCATTCTCCCAGGTGAGTTGTGTGGAGTTTGTGTTAAGGGTGTGTGTGAGAAAAGCTGCTTGTGACTATGGTCAGAGCTGTCAGTCCTCCTTCCCACCCAGCCAGTATCCCACCGTGGAACATGCTTCCATTGCAGGGAGTGCAAGTTGATGTCAGTCAGTGGTGTCCTGCTGTTGGTTGGTGCCCAGTTCCCAGCAGGGCCTGGTACTCCCACAACAGAAGGACCATTATCAGACATCTTTGAAGTGGCTTTTCACTCCCTGTGAGGTGTGCATGCTTCAGTGTGAGCTTGCTGGGCCAAGTGGGTGGGGGATGTTGAGCTGTGACTACCACTCCCATCATGCTATTGCCTACACCCCCCTTCCCAGCATGCCCATACTTCCTTCCTTTTGAGTGGACTTCACTGTGTGTGAGTGTGACAGCAATGGCAAGATGGCTGACAGTGGTGTCCTGCTGTTGGTTGGTGCACAGTTCCCAGCAGGGCTTGTGTGCTCCCCACAGCAGTACCCAGTGTCAGCCATCTTGTCAGTTCTTTCAGCTCCCTGTGATGTGAGCATGGTTCAGAGTGGTGTTGATGGGCCAATTGTGAGGGTGACCGGTATCTGTGACTACACGCCCATCATGCTATCGGCCCCACTGACTTCACCAGCATACACAGCATTCCTTCCTTTCCAGTGAGCTTCCCTGTGAGGTGGTGTGTCCTAGTGGTGGCAAAATGGCTGACAGTGTTTGTTGGTTAGATTTGTGCCACTGCCTTGCTCTATTTGTTGTTAGGTTTGTACATGTCATGACACAGTTACATATCACTGCTCTGAGATGGCATGTATGTGTGTTTATCTAACTACCATACATATCTTGGGATGATTATCTTTTGGTTTGCTGTGGATTTGCTAAGGGTGCATGGTTTGACTATCCCCTTGACAGTGATGTGTGTGTATTGTCACACGATATTGGGTATAAAGGGTTGTGTACTCACCAGGCTCTGGGATGTTTGATAGTCCATATACGCTCACTGGTGGTAGGATGGCCGACACCTTCTCCTCCCAGGGCCTGAGGTATACTGGTTTGGCAGGAGGGCCACTGCTGGTGCGATGACTCAAGGCGTAATCCCTTCTTTAGTAGGTCCCTTGACCCTCATGTGCACATCCATACACCTGTTCTGGATGTCTTCCTTTGTGCGCAAACATGGTGATTGTGCGTTCACCCTGTCGGCGATCCTTTCCCACATCTTGGTTTTCTGCGACATGGGTGTCTGTTGGACCAATGTACCAAACAACTGTGTGGCTCTACCCTGAGGATCTCATCTACCAGGACTTCCAATTCACTGTCTAGGAACTTTGGATTCTTCTTCCAGGGGGCATGGTGGTGGGTGTTGATGTGCATGTGAGTGTGCAAGTGAGGGTGGGTGGGTGTAGGTTTTGCTGGGTGTGATGTGAGGGTGCTATCCCGGGAGGTGCTAATGGTGTGTGGCTGAGTTGTGAGTGTGTCTGTGTTTGCCGTCTGATGGTGTTCTGTGCTGGCAGGTCAGTTGAATTTGCAAAGGATCATGGTAGTGATTTGTGGCCTTTTTATGGGTGGGGTTGTGGGTGTGTCTTTGTTCCATGTTTTTTCACCCCTGTGTATCTATTGACTTTGTCATTGCTTGCTTGGCCCTTTTTTTTTAAAATTTTTTCCTTTGGCGTTTTGGGTATGCCAGGAAGACGTTCTTCTGATGGAGTCGGACGCTGCAGTTGGCTCGTGCGAGCTTCTCCGAGTCTTTCACGCTGTGTTTCTGATGGCTTTCATGTGCGTCGGTCGCGGAGTATTGGGTTGCTTCGGCTCCGTTTTGTATGCGTGTCGGTCGTGCAGCTAGAGCTCCGTGCGACTCGGTCTGGTTTTCCACGCATTTGCATCGGCCTGCGCGGGTCGGAGTTGGCGGGTGCCGTTTCCTGTCGGGTTCTTTCCTGGTGCGTGTCGGTCGGTTCGGTTCGCGTGGTTTCCACGGCCGGATAGCTGGTTTCCGTGCCGGTTCGGTCGTTCGGCTTGTGTTCCGTACAAGTCAGTCGTATTTCACATGCCGCTGCATCGTACTACGCGGATCGGGCAGCGCCGGTACGTGTCGGTCGGACTAAATTCCCGTACCGAGTCGGTCGGTACGTTTTCCGGCCGAATCGGAATCGGCCCCTTAGTGTTTTCCTGCACCTTCCTAAAATTACTGAATACTTGCAGAATTTGAGATGTATACCCTCATTAATCTTCCATCTCTTAGCCATCACAATTTCACTATTTCATTCCAACATGTATTACCAAACTGTTTTCTATTCTTATAATATTTAAGGACTCTGTGTGATTATTTGTTTTTATTAATACATTATTACATCAAGGTGCACACCAAGGTTTATTGTCCATCAGCTCAGTCATCAGATTATATTGCCACTTATTCTTCTTTATTCAGAAAATATATCTTTGGTCCAACGCCCATGCATTCCTTCCCAAAGCTATAAAGATTAACATATTTAGATACTCTGTTTTTTCCCATCCAAATTTTGAAGAAAGTTCTGTAACTAAAATCTAACATGAGGAGTAGATCATATGTTTCGCATTCCTTAAATGTCATTTCGATTTTTTGTTTCTTTTAGCAAAAAAGAGACATTCCAAAGGCAGCAGAGCCAGAGCCACCTTCGACACGAAAAATTATTAATATGGTTAGTAAAAACAGCATTGATGTTCATTTACGAAAAAATTAAGACTAACATCGCCATCACGGAATCAGTATGTTTTATCACAGAATAAAAGAACCAGAAGCATTCACTGTCCCTGTCCTACAGAAAAGTAAATCTAGACCCCTAGTTGGGGTTCCTACCATCTAGATGTTTTTGACTTTTCTGAAGAATAAATATTACCGTACATAAACTGTTACATATTGCGAATGGACTTTGCTAATTAGGGACAATTGTTCCTCACTTTTATCTTTAGGCTGGCTACTGTTTCTTCTAATTTTCATGATATGGTTAGGATATATTACTTTTGCATCAACTCTGCCTGTCCACTCCAATGCATCTATGACACTTGTATAGATATTTGTCTTTGGTCATAAATCTTCTTTACATGGATGTTATTTTCATATTGACACAATTGTAATTTCTACCACGCATATGCCTTTACCCTACATCTAGGCTTTCTTGGTATGTATTTGCAAATTTATTTACTCGGTTTTAAGAAAGGTCACGAGAGTGACAACTGACTCTAGGATATTCAAATAGCCTAATTTTGAGTTCGGGATTACATTATTGTTACTTTTTCTAGATTTACACACTTACCTCTTTTTAGAGATTCACAGAAAATGTGTGATAATGGCATACTTTAAATAAATATTAACTGATATGGTGTCCATAATATTAGGCAATGTTTTCTTATAATTGGAATACCTTGTGAAAACTGTTTCTGGGTGACTTTTTTTGAAATGTAGAGACAAATTATTAACATAAAATGTTTGCTTGTGCTACCTGGTTTGACATTCGTATTTTGCAGTATTATGTAACTACAAACCAAATACACAACAACCAGATTTGCGCTGTCAGCAATGTCATATCACATCACTTACGTATTGAAAAATATGCTAAACACAACATTATGTGCTAAGCACAAATTTAACTTCTGGTTTGTTTGCAATTGAATTTCCCACTGTAAGGGTACACATATTTCTCTTTTCTTCTCAGATGCTAATATATTAGCATTATTATATCAAAAATCAATCGCTGCTTCCAACATTTTGTATTCACATGTAAAATTATATTTTTGATTTTTAAAGTTTTATGTGAATAGAAACTACCAGCCAATAATGTGACTCTTACTGACACTGTTCAAATCAATGTAAGTAATCTTTGTGTGTATTTATTCTTTTGAAGTTCAGTATATGTTAGTTACCTTGGTTTGAATTTGATAGAAGTTAAATAAAATAATTATTTTTTAATGCAGATATTTCTATTGAAGCTTCTTTTCACTATTAGTGTTTCCCTGCACCTACATAAAATTACTGAATACTTGCAGAATTTGAGATCTATACCCTCATTAATCTTCCAACTCTTACCCATCACAACTTCACCATTTCATCCCCAACATGTATTACCAAAGTGTTCTCTAATTCTTATGATATTTAAGGACTCTGTGTGACTATTTGTTTTTATTAATACATTATTACATCAAGGTGCACACCAAGGATTATTGCCCATCAGCTCAGCCAACAGATTAGATTGCCACTTATTCTTCCTTGTTCAGAAAATAGATCTTTTGTCCAATGCCCATGCCTTCCTTCCCAAAGCGAAAGCGATTAACATATTTAGCTACTCTTGTATTTCTCATCCAAATTTTGAAGTACGTTCTGTAACTAAAATCTAACATGAGGAGTAGATCATATGTTTCTCATTTCTTAAATGTCATTTCGATTGTTTGTTTCTTTTAGCAAAAAGAGACATTCCAAAGGCAGCAGAGCCAGAGCCACCTTCGACAGGAAAAATTATTAATATGGTTAGTAAAAACAGCATTGATGTTCATTTACGAAAAAATTAAGACTAACATCGCCATCACGGAATCAGTATGTTTTATCACAGAATAAAAGAACCAGAAGCCATTCACTGTCCCTGTCCTACAGAAAAGTAAATCTAGGCCCCTAGTTGGGGTTCCTACCATCTAGATGTTCTTTGACTTTTCTGAAGAATAAATATTACTGTACATAAACTGTTACATATTGTGAATGGACTTTGCTAATTAGGGACAATTGTTCCTCACTTTTCTTTAGGCTGGCTACTGTTTTTTCTAATTTTCATCATATGGTTAGGCTATATTACTTTTGCATCAACTCTGCCTGTCCACTCCAATGCATCCATGACACTTGTACAGTTATTTGTCTATGGTCATAAATTTTCTTTACATGGATGTTATTTTCATATTGACACAATTGTAATTTCTAGCACGCATATGCCTTTACCCTACATCTAGGCGTTCTTGGTATGTATTTGCAAATTTAATTACTCAGTTTTAAGAAATGTCACCAGAGTGACAACTGACTCTAGGATATTCTTAATAGCCAAATTTTGAGTTCAGGATTTCATTATTGTTTCTTTTACTAGATTTACACACTTACCTCTTTTTAGAGATTCACAGAAAATGTATGATAATGGCTTACTTTAAATAAATATTAACTCATATGGTGTCCATAATATTAGGCAATGTTTTCTTAAAATTGGAATACCTTGTGAAAACTGTTTGTGCGCAACTTTTTTTGAAATGAAGAGACGAATTGTTAACATAAAATGTTTGCCTGTGCTACCTGGTTTGACATTCCTATTTTGCAGTATTATGTAACTACAATCCAAATACACAACAAGCAGATTTGCACTGAAGCAATGCCATATCACATCACTTACGTATTCAAAAATATGGCAAACACAACATTATGTACTAAGCACACATTTAACTTTTGGTTTGTTTGCAACTGACTTTCCCACAGTAAGGGTACACATATTTCTCTTTTCGTCTCAGATGCTAAGATAGTAGGGTTGTTTCATCAAAAATCAATCATTGCTTCCAACATTTTCTATTCCCATGTAAAATATTTTTTGATTTTCACTGTTTTTGTCAATAGGACCCACCAGTCAATAATGTGGCTCTTACTGACACTGTTCAAATCAATGTAAGTAATCTATGTGTGTATTTATTCTTGACTGCTTTTTATTATAAGAAAAATAGTTCAGTATGTGTTAGTTACTTTGGTCTGAATTTGATAGAAGTAAAATTAAATAAAACATTTTTAATGTTGATTTTTCCATTGAAGCTTTTTTTTATCACTGTTAGTATTTTCCTGCACCCTCCTAAAATTACTGAATACTTGCACAATTTGAGATCTATACCCTCATTAATCTTCCATCTCTTAACCATCACAATTTCACTATTTTATTCCAACATGTATTACCAAAGTGTTCTCCATTCTTATGATATTTAAGGACTCTGTGTGATTATTTGTTTTTATTAATAAATTATTATATCAAGGTTCACACCAAGGCTCATTGCCCATCAGCTCAGTCATCAGATTATATTGCCACTTATTCTTCTTTATTCAGAAAATAGATCTTTTGTCCAACGCCCATGCATTCCTTCCCAAAGCTATAGAGATTAACATATTTAGATACTCTGTTATTTGCCATCCAAACTTTGAAGAAAGTTCTGTAACTAAAATCTAACATGAGGAGTAGATCATATGTTTTTCATTTCTTAAATGTCATTTCAATTTTTTGTTTCTTTTAGCAAAAAGGAGACATTCCAAAGGCAGCAGAGCCAGAGCCACCTTTGACAGGAAAAATATTAATATGGTTAGTAAAACCAGCATTGATGTTCATTTACGAAACAATTAAGACTAACATCGCCATCACAGAATCAGTATGTTTTATCACAGAATAAAAGAACCAGAAGCATTCACTGTCCCTGTCCTACAGAAAAGTAAATCTAGGCCCCTAGTTGGGGTTCCTACCATCTAGATGTTTTTGACTTTTCTGAAGAATAAATATTACTGTACATAAACTGTTACATATTGCGAATGGACTTTGCTAATTAGGGACAATTGTTCCTCACTTTTATCTTTAGGCTGGCTACTGTTTCTTCTAATTTTCATGATATGGTTAGGATATATTACTTTTGCATCAACTCTGCCTGTCCACTCCAATGCATCTATGACACTTGTATAGATATTTGTCTTTGGTCATAAATCTTCTTTACATGGATGTTATTTTCATATTGACACAATTGTAATTTCTAGCACGCATATGCCTTTACCGTACATCTAGGCTTTCTTGGTATGTATTTGCAAATTTATTTACTCAGTTTTAAGAAATGTCACGAGAGTGACAACTGACTCTAGGATATTCAAATAGCCTAATTTTGAGTTCGGGATTTCATTATTGTTTCTTTTTCTAGATTTACACACTTACCTAATTTTAGAGATTCACAGAACATGTGTGATAATGAAATACTTTAAATACATATTAACTCATGTGGTGTCCATAATATTAGGCAATGTTTTCTTAAAATTGGAATACCTTGTCAAAACTGTTTGTGCGCGACTTTTTTGAAATGTAGAGACGAATTGTTAACATAAAATGTTTGCTTGTGCTACCTGGTTTGACATTCCTATTTTGCAGTATTATGTAACTACAATCCAAATACACAACAACCAGATTTGCACTGTAGCAATGCCATATAACATCACTTACGTATTCAAAAATATGAAGAACACAACATTATGTGCTAAGCACACATTTAACTTTTGGTTTGTTTGCAACTGACTTCCCCACAGAAAGGGTACACATATTTCTCTTTTCGTCTCAGATGCTAAGATAGTAAGATGGTTTCATCAAAAATCAATCATTGCTTCCAACATTTTCTATTCCCATGTAAAATATTTTTTGATTTCAATGTTTTTGTCAATAGAACCCACCAGCCAATAATGTGACTCTTACTGACACTGTTCAAATCAATGTAAGTAATCTATGTGTATATTTATTATTGACTGCTGTTTATTATAAGAAAAACAGTTCAGTATATGTTAGTTACTTTGATCTGAATTTGATAGAAGTAAAATTAAATATATATTTTTTAATGTTGATTTATCTATTGAAGCTTTTTTTTCACTGTTAGTGTTTTCCTGCACCTTCCTAAAATTACTGAATACTTGCAGAATTTGAGATATATACCCTCATTAATCTTCCATCTCTTAACCATCACAATTTCACTATTTCATTCCAACATGTATTACCAAAGTGTTTTCTATTCTTATGATATTTAAGGACTCTGTGTGATTATTTGTTTTTATTAATACATTATTATATCAAGGTGCATACCAAGGTTTATTGTCCATCAGCTCAGTCATCAGATTATATTGCCACTTATTCTTCTTTATTCAGAAAATATATCTTTGGTCCAACGCCCATGCATTCCTTCCCAAAGCTATAAAGATTAACATATTTAGATACTCTGTTTTTCCCATCCAAATTTTGAAGAAAGTTCTGTAACTAAAATCTAACATGAGGAGTAGATCATATGTTTCTCATTTCTTAAATGTCATTTCGATTTTTGTTTCTTTTAGCAAAAAGAGACATTCCAAAGGCAGCAGAGCCAGAGCCACCGTCGACAGGAAAATTATTAATATGGTTAGTAAAAACAGCATTGATGTTCATTTACGAAAAAATTAAGACTAACATCGCCATCACGGAATCAGTATGTTTTATCACAGAATAAAAGAACCAGAAGCATTCACTGTCCCTGTCCTACAGAAAAGTAAATCTAGGCCCCTAGTTGGGGTTCCTACCATCTAGATGTTTTTGACTTTTCTGAAGAATAAATATTACCGTACATAAACTGTTACATATTGTGAATGGACTTTGCTAATTAGGGACAATTGTTCCTCACTTTTATCTTTAGGCTGGCTACTGTTTCTTCTAATTTTCATGATATGGTTAGGATATATTACTTTTGCATCAACTCTGCCTGTACACTCCAATGCATCTATGACACTTTTGTCTATGGTCATACATTTTCTTTACATGGATGTTATTTTCATATTGACACAATTGTAATTTCTAGCACGCATATGCCTTTACCCTACATCTAGGCGTTCTTGGTATGTATTTGCAAATTTATTTACTCCGTTTTAAGAAATGTCACCAGAGTGACAACTGACTCTAGTTTATTCTTAATAGCCTAATTTTGAGATCAGGATTTCATTATTGTTTCTTTTTCTAGATGTTCACACTTACCTCTTTTTAGAGATTCACAGAAAATGTATGATAATGGCTTACTTTAAATAAATATTAACTCATATGGTGTCCATAATATGAGGCAATGTTTTCTTAAAATTGGAATACCTTGTGAAAACTGTTTCTGGGTGACTTTTTTTGAAATGTAGAGACAAATTATTAACATAAAATGTTTGCTTGTGCTACCTGGTTTGACATTCGTATTTTGCAGTATTATGTAACTACAAACCAAATACACAACAACCAGATTTGCGCTGTAGCAATGTCATATCACATCACTTACGTATTCAAAAATATGCTAAACACAACATTATGTGCTAAGCACACATTTAACTTTTGGTTTGTTTGCAATTGAATTTCCCACTGTAAGGGTACACATATTTCTCTTTTCTTCTCAGATGCTAATATATTAGCATTATTATATCAAAATTCAATTGCTGCTTCCAACATTTTGTATTCACATGTAAAATTATATTTTTGATTTTTACAGTTTTATGTGAATAGAAACTACCAGTCAATAAAGTCGCTCTTTCTGACACTGTTTAAATCAATGTAAGTAATCTATGTGTGTATTTATTCTTAAGTGCTTTGAAGTTCAGTATATGTTAGTTACCTTGGTTTGAATTTGATAGAAGTTAAATAAAATAATTATTTTTTAATGCAGATATTTCTATTGAAGCTTCTTTTCACTTAGTTTTCCCTGCACCTTCATAAAATTACTGAATACTTGCAGAATTTGAGCTCTATACCCTCATTAATTTTCCAACTCTTACCCATCACAACTTCACCATTTCATCCCCAACATGTATTACCAAAGTGTTCTCAATTCTTATGATATTTAAGGACTCTGGGTGACTATTTGTTTTCATTAATAAATTATTATATCAAGGTGCACACCAAGGATTATCGCCCATCAGCTCAGCCAACAGATTAGATTGCCACTTATTCTTCCTTGTTCAGAAAATAGATCTTTTGTCCAATGCCCATGCCTTCCTTCCCAAAGCGAAAGCGATTAACATATTAGCTACTCTTGTATTTCTCATCCAAATTTTGCAGTACGTTCTGTAACTTAAATCTAATATGAGGAGTAGATCCTATGTTTGTCATTTCTTAAATGTCACTTCAGTTGTTTGTTTCTTTTAGCAAAAAACAGATATTCCAAAGGCAGCAGACCCGAGCCACCTTCGACAGGAAAAATTATTAATATGGTTAGTAAAAACAGCATTGATGTTCATTTACGAAAAAATGAAGACTAACATATCATCACAGAATCAGTATGTTTTATCACAGAATAAAGAACCAGAGCCATTCATTGTCCCTGTCCTACAGAAGAGTAAACTAGTCCCCTAGTTAGAGTTTCTACCATCTAGATGTCCTTTACTTTTCTGAAGAATAAATATTAGTGTACATAAAATGTCACATATTGCGCATGGAGTTTGCTAATTAGGGACAATTGTTCTTCACTTTTATCTTTAGGCTGTCTACTGTTTCTTCTAATTTTCATGATGTGGTTAAGATATATTACCTTTGCTTCAATCCTGCCTATCCACTCCAATTCATCTATGACACATGTGTAGATATTTGTCTATGGTCATAAATCTTCTTTACATGGATGTTATTTTCATATTGACATTATTGTAATTTCTAGCACGCATATGCCTTTGTCCTACATCTAGGCTTTCTTGGTATGTATTTGCAAATTTATTTACTCGGTTTTAAGAAATGTCACGAGAGTGACAACTGACTCTAGGATATTCAAATAGCCTAATTTTGAGTTCGGGATTTCATTATTGTTTCTTTTTCTAGATTTACACACTTACCTAATTTTAGAGATTCACAGAACATGTGTGATAATGAAAAACTTTAAATACATATTAACTCATGTGGTGTCCATAATATTAGGCAATGTTTTCTTAAAATTGGAATACCTTGTGAAAACTGTGCGCGACTTTTTTTGAAATCTAGAGGCGAATTGTTAACATAAAATGTTTGCTTGTGCTACCTGGTTTGACATTCCTATTTTGCAGTATTATGTAACTACAATCCAAATACACAACAACCAGATTTGCACTGTAGCAATGCCATATAACATCACTTACGTATTCAAAAATATGAAGAACACAACATTATGTGCTAAGCACACATTTAACTTTTGGTTTGTTTGCAACTGACTTCCCAACAGAAAGGGTACATATATTTCTCTTTTCGTCTCAGATGCTAAGATAGTAAGATGGTTTCATCAAAAATCAATCATTGCTTCCAACATTTTCTATTGCCATGTAAAATATTTTTTGATTTCAATGTTTTTGTCAATAGAACCCACCAGCCAATAATGTGACTCTTACTGACACTGTTCAAATCAATGTAAGAAATCTATGTGTATATTTATTATTGACTGCTGTTTATTATAAGAAAAACAGTTCAGTATATGTTAGTTACTTTGATCTGAATTTGATAGAAGTAAAATTAAATATATATTTTTTAATGTTGATTTATCTATTGAAGCTTTTTTTTCACTGTTAGGGGTCGATTCCGATCTCGGCCGGAAGCGCACCTAACACTATTCGTCCGCAAAAAAACTAAGCCGAACGCGTGTTTCCCGACCGATTCGAACATCGTACGAACGAGCAAGTACGATGCGCATAACTGCCCAAATCCCGACCCAGCCGTATGTACCCATTCCAGCTCCTGTTCCCCGCCCGAGCCGGATCCGTAAACGCAGAATCGAGTCGCACGGAAGCAAAAATACAGCACCTTCCGGCCGGACTAGTACGATGCGCCTTCCGTACGCGCCGAACCCGTCGCTACGTCCGGCACGTCAGAGCATCCGGGAGAGCCGCACATAAGCTCCGATTCGCGCCACAAGACGATCCACGGCTACGAGACAAACAAGCCAGCGATGAGTACGAGTCGAAGCAACGAGAAACCCGAACGAGACGAACCAACCATGAATCCCATTGCGCAGGTCCTACCAATACTCTACATCTATTACCGGAACAGGTACGGACGCGTACTGCACAGACGGTAAGTCAAACACCCACTACACAAACAAACGACACGTACCCGACATATGTCACACACACATAGGGATGCAGAAATGACGTACACTAGCAACAGCAGAACCATAGGGGCGGGATGGTTATCACCAATGCCATACACACCCATAGGGGCCTGGATGCCTACCACTAACACCACCCCTACTCAGGGGGGGCTGGATACCTACCACTACCACCACCTCTACTCATGGGTGCTGGATGCCTACCACTACCACCACCCCTACTCAGGGGGGGCTGGATGCCTGTCACTACTACCATCCCCACACATAGGGGGATGAATGCCTACCACCAACACCACCCCTACTCATGGGGGGCTGGATGCCTACCACTACCACCACCCCTACTCAGGGGGGGCTGGATGCCTACCACTACCACCACCCCTACTCAGGGGGGCCTGGATGCCTGTCACTACTACCATCCCCACTCATAGGGGGATGGATGCCTACCACAAACACAACCCCTACTCAGGGGGGGCTGGATGCCTACCACTACCACCACCCCTACTCAGGGGGGGCTGGATGCCTACCACTACCACCACCCCTACTCAGGGGGGGCTGGATGCCTGTCACTACCACCACCCCTACTCAGGGGGGGCTGGATGCCTATCACCACCAGCACCCCTGCTCATGGGGTGCTGGATGCCTGTCACTACTACCATCCCCACACATAGGGGAATTGATGCCTACCACTACCACCACCCCTACTCGGGGGGCTGGATGCCTACCACTACCACCACCCCTACTCATGGGTACTGGATGCCTACCACTACCACCACCCCTACTCAGGGGGGGCTGGATGCCTACCACTACCACCATCCCTACTCAGGGGGGCTGGATGCCTACCACTACCACCACCCCTACTCATGGGGTGCTGGATGCCTGTCACTTCTACCATCCCCACACATAGGGAAATTGATGCCTACCACTACCACCACACCTACTCAGGGGGGGCTGGATGCCTACCACTACCACCACCCCTACTCATGGGTGCTGGATGCCTGTCACTACTAACATCCCCACTCATAGGGGGATGGATGCCTACCACCAACACCACCCCTACTCATGGGGGGCTGGATGCCTACCACTACCACCACCCCTACTCAGGGGGGGCTGGATGCCTACCACTACCACCACCCCTACTCAGGGGGGCCTGGATGCCTGTCACTACTACCATCCCCACTCATAGGGGGATGGATGCCTACCACCAACACCACCCCTACTCATGGGGGGCTGGATGCCTACCACTACCACCACCCCTACTCATGGGGGGCTGGATGCCTACCACTACCACCACCCCTACTCAGGGGGGGCTGGATGCCTACCACTACCACCACCCCTACTCAGGGGGGCTGGATGCCTACCACTACCACCACCCCTACTCAGGGGGGCCTGGATGCCTGTCACTACTACCATCCCCACTCATAGGGGGATGGATGCCTACCACCAACACCACCCCTACTCATGGGGGGCTGGATGCCTACCACTACCACCACCCCTACTCACGGGGGGCTGAATGCCTACCACTACCACCACCCCTACTCATGGGGGGCTGGATGCCTACCACTACCACCACCCCTACTCATGGGTGCTGGATGCCTGTCACTACTACCATCCCCACTCATAGGGGGATGGATGCCTACCACCAACAACACCCCTACTCATGGGGGGCTGGATGCCTACCACTACCACCACCCCTACTCATGGGGGGCTGGATGCCTACCACTACCACCACCCCTACTCATGGGGGGCTGGATGCCTACCACTACCACCACCCCTACTCAGGGGGACCTGGATGCCTACCACTACTACCATCCCCACCCATAGGGGAATTGATGCCTACCACTACCACCACCCCTACTCAGGGGGGCCTGGATGCCTTTCACTACTACCATCCCCACTCATAGGGGGATGGATGCCTACCACAAACACCACCCCTACTCAGGGGGGGCTGGATGCCTGTCACTACCACCACCCCTACTCAGGGGGTGCTGGATGCCTACCACTACCACCACCCCTACTCATGGGGGGCTGGATGCCTACCACTACCACCACCCCTACTCATGGGTGCTGGATGCCTGTCACTACTTCCATCCCCACTCATAGGGGGATGGATGCCTACCACCAACACCACCCCTACTCATGGGGGGCTGGATGCCTACCACTACCACCACCCCTACTCATGGGGGGCTGGATGCCTACCACTACCACCACCCCTACTCAGGGGGGGCTGGATGCCTACCACTACCACCACCCCTACTCAGGGGGGCCTGGATGCCTGTCACTACTACCATCCCCACTCATAGGGGGATGGATGCCTATCACCAACACCACCCCTACTGATGGGGGGCTGGATGCCTACCACTACCACCACCCCTACTCATGGGGGGCTGGATGCCTACCACTACCACCACCCCTACTCAGGGGGGCCTGGATGCCTACCACTACTACCATCCCCACTCATAGGGGGATGGATGCCTACCACCAACACCACCCCTACTCATGGCGGGCTGGATGCCTACCACTACCACCACCCCTACTCATGGGGGGCTGTATGCCTACCACTACCACCACCCCTACTCATGGGGGGCTGGATGCCTACCACTACCACCACCCCTACTCAGGGGGGGCTGGATGCCTACCACTACCACCACCCCTACTCAGGGGGGATGGATGCCTACCACCAACACCACCCCTACTCATAGGACGGGTAATGCATGACACAACCAGCATACTCCAACATAAGGAATGTCAGAAAAACACATCCCCCAACACCATGACAAGCGTGTGTAGTCTGTGTCAAATGCCTACAACACTGAACATGACATTGAACATACAATGTGACCCCCTATCACATGTGTCACACATAAATGTGTGTGGCCTCCACAATGTAAGCAGACCATGACCACTGTGGCAATGGGGTCTAACACCCCATCATCACAGTGACCAAAAGTAAGTGTGGGGTCCATAGCTGAAGCACATTTTGAACATTGTGGCAATGGGGTCTAACCCCCATCATCACAGTGACCAAAAGGTAAGTGTGGGGTCCATAGCTGAAGCACATTTTGAACATTGTGGCAATGGGGTCTAACCCCCCATCATCACAGTGACCAAAAGGTAAGTGTGGGGTCCATAGCTGAAGCA
This sequence comes from Calotriton arnoldi, assembly GCA_963921515.1. Classification (NCBI taxonomy): domain Eukaryota; kingdom Metazoa; phylum Chordata; class Amphibia; order Caudata; family Salamandridae; genus Calotriton; species Calotriton arnoldi. Next base: position 23,570 of record CAWUFW010025918.1, on the reverse strand, counting down.
CATTTTGAACATTGCAGCAATGGGGTCTAAACCCCCATCATCACAGTGACCAAAATGTAAGTGTCGGGTCCATAGCTGACGCACATTTTGAACATTGTGGCAATGGGGTCTAAACCCCCATCATCACAGTGACCAAAAGGTAAGTGTGGGGTCCATAGCTGAAGCACATTTTGAACATTGTGGCAATGGGGTCTAAACCCCCATCATCACAGTGACCAAAATGTAAGTGTTGTCATGGAAAAAGCTGCAAATGCCAAACAGCATGGATGATTCTTGGTCACAGAACAACAAACACATCAGTGGCATAGTAGTGCTTGTGTCCCATAGCAACATAGATTGGGTGAGGCAAACAGTGCAGTGCAAATAAGACATACCTTTGGCCATGTGCAGACAAACATCACCCATGGGGGCTGACATTGTCAACATTCATCAATAACACAATGACAGAAGTGACCATCATAATGCAGACCCACATATCTGCACCAATGGACACACAAATGTAGATATCCTGTGGAGACTGTATATGTGAGGTGAACAAATAACATACCATGGCAGCAATGGGACATACAAACCATGATCATTGTGCTGACTGATGACCTAGGAGTCCCAGGGACAGCAGGGGAAACCCACGAAACAACATACAGCCAATGGCACACTAAAGATATGCCAATGCAGTGGTGCAGATGCACAAACACAAACAGGCAGCCTCACACTGCATATCAAACACAACAGGTGATGGGGGGGCGGGGTGTGCCAGTGTCCCCAGGCAACCACACAACACATGAGGAGGCCTGAATCCCAATTATACAGATGTGTATACAGTGCCACACAAAAGTAACTCATGGATCGGATTCCCCTATGTGGGCAATCAGGCATTGTTAGATGAGAGGGAGCCCAAATTACACATGTCACACAAGCTTGTAGGAACAGCAACTAACACAGCAAGAGACAGACCCACCACAGCACTACCCCCAGGGATGCCACATTGTGGTGACACTGGCCTGCATGATAATCCCACTGTGATGACAAAGCTAGATGTCGTTCACACTGTGAACCACAGTCATGTGTCCTGAGCAACAAACTACCATCACACCTACACAAGCACAAATCAATCAGCATGGCCTGTCAGCCAAGGCCAATATGGAGGTAGGGGTCTAGCCATGCAACAACTCTCATTTGCACACACTCAACACCACACACCTTGATCTCCACCAATGTGCAGCAGTGAAGCTCACATGGACTGGTGACATTGCACATCCACCCATGACAATCCCAGGGGTGGTGGTGGGAACTAAGGTGCAGAAACCCATCACACATGGCCAGTCAACAAGACTCGTGAATGTCTGACACACTGCACAGTACGCCGTACATGGGCATGACATCAAATCCACACCAACCAATGGGATCCCGGCCACAGTCACACACCAATGAAGAAGCCAAGGTCACCCACAAAGAACACACATAGACAACTTCCAACATTGCAGCTCTGGCCGGGGGGAGGGGATCTCGGTCACTCTGAAGGGAGAACATGGCGGCCGGCGAGTAGCGGGTCGCGGAGGCTCCCGCAGGTTTGGAAAAGGAATCTGCACTAATAATGAATTAACAGCTTTTTTTTGTGTATGTATCGAGGAGGCTTATCGACAAAGTAACTACATTGGATCCCATTTGCAAAACTTATCTCTAATTGTTTGACGGAGACTGTATGCCGCTTCAAGCTGGACTGGATACGGGAGGGCGCTGGTGCTGGGATAGTGACAGCGGCAGAGGTAGAAGTGGCGCCAAGATCGTCGAGAGGTGGTTGGCGGTGTCCGACGGACTTGGGCTCCTGACGTGGCAGCCGACGCATTGTCAGCACTGGGAAGCCGCTGGCGTTGAGACCGTGCAGTTGGAGCCGGCGGTGATTGTGGATTTGGTGTGCTCGGCACGGCGGGGCGTGACCCTGGGAAGTCTGGAGAGGTCGCTGGACGTCCGTGGTAGGTCGGGATTACTCTGGTCTCGTGCCGCATGTGGACTGAGCCGAGGGCGGAGAGTCGTAACTCGAATTCCCCTCCAGAGTTTTCAGAACGGGAGAGGGAGCGAGGAAGGCAGAGGCAGAGAAGGAAGCAGAGGTAGTTCAACCTTGCCGACCACGTCAAGACCAAATTCGCAAACCTCAGATACAAAGTATCAGCTTCTACAGTATAAGGGTAAGGAGCCGGGGATAAAGTTGGAAAGCCTGTGGAAAAACTCTTGGGAGAGGAGGGTGAGGAGGAGACATAAGGAAGGGGAACAGAGTGTTACAGGAGTGAAACTGGCTAACAGTGCAATAAATAAAGATTTGGGGCGGACACAGTTGCAGACACAGATACAGTCTAGATACTCCTTAAGAAGCTCTAAATTAAAATCTTATATGTTGCACCCACAGGATAGTGGAGTCAGTCAAAGTCAAGGAGTCAATTCTAGCACTCTAAAAGAATTACCAGTACAAAGTAAACTAAAAAACTTAGGAGCACACAAACATAAAGCTCCTGGAAGAAAAAGACCTGCACTATCGAGTCAACAAGCCCCTAAATTAACTCCGTCTCTCAGGAATTTTTTTAAGGTTATTCCCTCTTTATTAGTGCTAAAACCTGAAGTGGAGATTCCTACACAGGATTCTACACACGCCCCAAGTGACCCCCGAAGCATCTTGAATAGCACTCCTACATTTAATAGGTTTTATCCGCTTATGGATAAAGGAGAGTTGCAAGAAGACATTCTACAGACTACAGAGATGACAGATACAGATACAGTAGGGAAATTACCTGTAGAATCGGAATTGGAGTCCCAGGGCAGCTCTGGAGAGTTAGACATATTACATACAATGCAGATATCGCAGGTACCATCAATAAACATTCAAGCTATGGTCACTGGAGCTAAGGTAGGAGACCATGACGCTGTGCAATTTGGAGAAGTCTCTAACAATCCCCAATCGGATTCAATGTGCAATTTATTACAGGCACGAGCGGAAGAGATGAGAGTAAGATTTTTGGTCTCTGAGAACAACCAGGCAGATATTAAAACTTCGTGTGAAAAATTTGAAGCTAAATTGGACTCTCTAGCTGCTAGGACCACCACACTTGAACTGGCTGTAGCTGACTTAGTTGCTCAGACGGGGGATAATACGAAACATATAGCTGTGTTGAAGGAGAAAGGATTGGAAATGCAAGATAAAATGGAGTTGTTAGAGAATTCACAAAGAAGAAACAACATTCGCCTACTTAAGGTCCCGGAAGGAGCGGAGGGGAACAATTTGAAAGAATTCGTAATAAAACTTATAAAACAGGCTACCCTTATTGACTGCTCAGAGGAAGCACTCAGGGCGGATATACAAAGAGTGCATAGGGATCCTTTCAGACTCAACCCTAACAAATTGAGACCTAGGAAGATCCTAGTACATTTCTTAACATACAGTTTAAAAGAAGAAATCTTGAGTAAAGCGCTTAAATTAAATTCTCTGTGTGTAGAAGATGTTACATTTCAAATACGGTCAGATGTCTCCGCAATTACAGCATCTAGACAATGGGAACTGGGGAAGTTGCTTGATCCCTTGAAGAAAATGGGAGCTACAGCACAATTGAAATTTCCAGCATCATTGAAAGTAATGCATAACAACAGAATGCAGGTATTTAGAAGGGTGGAAGATGCTGAAAACTTTTTACAATTAATATCAAGAGATCATGAGATAACAAAATAAGGAAATAATAGCCTCTGAGATACATAAGTTTTCTTTTCTTTTTTAAAAATCATCTTGAGTCCTGACCTGGGGGGGGAGCTCCATAGGCCTAGGGAGAGGTCATGGTGGAAGACCAGGGGGGTTCTCCAGGGAAGGGCACATTAGAGGGAAAGAGGGAGGGGAGCACAGGGTGGGGTGCATTGGGAGAAAATAAAAAAAATGTCCAAATCGCCATAATAGAATCAATAATATAGTGAAGATATTTAAGAGATGATTTGTCCAATAAGAAATCAAGATTTCAAGTTAAAATTGCTTACCTGGAATTTAAATGGGTTAAGAACGAAATATAGAATGGAGAAAGTTTTCCAATATTTAAGAGACACTCCGGAACAGATTCTCATTCTACAAGAAACTCATCTGTTAGAAAACGAGTTAAGATCACTATGTAAATCTAGGAAATGGATCCAAGATGTAGTTTGTACAACCCAAGTATTTCCATCTAAAGGGGTAGCAATTATCATAAAGAAAAATTCAGATATCTTTCTAGAGACCAGCAAGGTGGATAAAATGGGGAGATGGGCTATAGCAAAAATTAAAATCCACGCTTATAAATTTACAGTGGTGGGTTACTATGGTCCGAATACGGATGACACGACTCCTTTTAAGAATAACACAGTTACTTGACAAGTGCTCCCATGCAATCAAATCAAGGAGCCCCTGAAAATCATCGACTTTGCTACCCTTCACCCAACCATCCAATGCTCTGCAGAAAAAAGTGACATATTCAACCCAGGTACTGTTCTCTATCTTTGTGCAACCCCTGAACCTCTGCCTATACAATTCAGGAGTTAAACCATACCTAGACATTAAAGCATCCTTCATGTGGCGATATGAATTATGGACATCAGAAGGCAAATCTAGCAGTGTGTCCCGCCCCTCACTAAGGAACCGTCCCCACAACCCCGCTCCCCAATCCTTCTCAGGGACCCGGTGGGAAGACATGGCTACCTCATAGGCCTTGAACCACTGCCCAATGTCATCATTTTTAAAAACTCCCTGACCACATCTTTAGGAATATATACTCTAGATTCCACAGGTATTGACGGTGTGCTGCCACCAGAGGGAGTAATTTCTAAGCTCCTAGCTTTCAAATCCAACTCCCTCAAACTTCTATCATGCTCAAGCTGCATTTTCTTTTCTTCTAGGGCCAGTTTCTTAATTTCCAATTGCCCATTCATTTTGGCCAGCTCTAACTCATGCATCCTATTTCTCTCCCTGTCCTCCAGCTCTCCTGGGGACAGGCCTTTAGCAGAAACACTGTTACCTATTAGGGAAGGTGCTTTCCTTTCCCCTGGACCCACTGGCCCTTCCAGCTGCACATCTGCATTATTCTCCCCTTCCTCAATCTCAGGGGTTTTCCTTGCTTCTACCCAGGCCCTCAGCGCCTTGTAGAACTCCTCCCTCCTGGTGAGCCCGGTAATTGCAACATTAAACTTTTTGCAGAAGTGCTTCAGCTGCCTCACTTTGTAGCATTCCAGTTTCTCCTCTTCCCACTCAGAACCAACAGATGCTATGGATGCTGTGTCTTCCATGATGGTTAAACTTGGCAAAAATGGAACGTCCTAGAAAAACAAATCTACCAACAGTATGTGGTCGCGTTTTGGTCTGCACTCACTAGTAGTGTTCACCAATCACTGTACATGAGTCACAAATGCAAGTCCAGAATCCCACCGCTGCCACCAATGTTAGAATTGGGGGTCTCTAGTTGGCACAGGTAGGTACTTGTGACAAATAGGGACCCTCGCCTCTAGTCAGGGTAAAGGGGTACACTCCTAAAATAACCCCTGCTCACCCCTTGGTAGCTTGGCACGAGCAGACAGGCTTATCTCAGAGGCAGTGTGTAAAGCATTTGTGAACACATACAGTAATCTAGTGACACACTACAGATGGACACCACACAAGGTTTTATATCAAAAATAAGTATTCTTTATATAGTTTTAACACAAGACCATAAACGACAAAAATCCACAATACTGTACTTAAAATGGTAGTTTTAGCTTAGTTCAGTTCAGTTCTTAAGATGCGACACTTTAAGTCAATGTACCTTACGATGCGGGACGCTTCCACAACAAGCAATGTTGCAGCGATGGAAATGCGACAAAGTTCTGGTGCAAAGAAATAAAGACGTCAAGTTCTTCCTGATGCGGCACGCTTCTCCGAGGTTGCGAGAAGTCTCGACTCGATGCGTCAGCTACAGCGGCGACACCCTTGTTCAGCGATGCGACGACAGCGGCTTTGGCGGCGACCCTCTTCTCCGACGTGGCGAGACGCTTCCGCTCGATGCGACAACTGCAGCGGCGACACCCTTGTTTCGTGATGCGACGGCAGCAGCTCCGACGGCGGCACGCTTCTCCGTGGATGCGAGGCGCTTCTCTTGATGCGGTGCAATGCGACAGCTACAGCGGCGACACCCTCCTTCGGAGTTGCGACGGCAGCGGCTGCGACGGCGACACGCTTCTTCCTCGATGCGAGACTCTTCTCTTGATGCGGTGCAATGCGACAGCTACAGCGGCGACACCCTCCTTCGGAGTTGCGACGGCAGCAGCAGCGACGGCGACACGCTTCCTCTTCGTTGCGGGACGCTTCTCTCGATGCGGTGCAATACGACAGCTACAGCGGCGACACCCTCCTTCGGAGTTGCGACGGCAGCAGCAGCGACGGCGACACGCTTCTTCCTCTTGAGTCGCGCTTCCAGCTCCTTGCGACACGCAGTCCCTTCAGAAGGCCCAAAACAGCAGCAGGCACTTCCAAAGGATTCTTGGGGAGCTGGTGGTTGAAGTCTGTTGTCCCTGAGACTTCAGCAGGAGGCAAGCTCTTTTCTCAAGCCCTTGGAGATACTTTACAAGTTGAATAAAAGTGCACACAAAGTCCTTTCTCCTTCCTTTGGCAGTCAGGCAACCACTGCAGGCAGATCCCTCTAGCTTAGGGATAGTCTTCTCCTCAGTTCCTTCTTGGTTCCGCTCCTCAGCAAAGTTTCTTCTTGTTTTCCCAAAGTGATCTAATTTCCTAGGGGTCTGGGTCCCCTTTTTATACACAGTTTTCCTTTGTTCTCTGAAGGCAGAGAGGCCTCTGCCCAGCCCAAAACCAGTTCTGGTCAGTCCTGGAGCACTTTGTTTTTCTGTCTCCTTCTTTCCTTTCAGAATGTGGGGCAGGGTGCTCAGCCGCCCGGCAGGAGGTGGAGCCAGCATTGTGGAAGGCAGGCACAGCCCTATTCAGACCCAGGTGCAACTCCTCCCTCCACTCTGGATGCAGATCTTTCTATTCAGCCCTGTGCTGACTCACCCTGTCTCCTGTAGCCACCCCCAGCCCCTGTCACTCAATCTCCAGACAAGGAATACACAACCTAGCAGAGGCAGGCTTGGAAGTTTAGGCAAGAAAATACCCACTTTCTAAAAGTGGTATTTTCAAACACAGAATGTTAAAACCAACTTCACTAAAAGATGTATTTTATCATTCTGAGTTCAGGCATACTAAATTCGTTTTTCTACCATGTTCCCTGGGTCAGTTCTGACTATAAGGTGTAATAGTCAGTCTGCCCATTCTGGCCTATGGGGAGCAGGTAGCCTTGCAATAGTGAAAAACGAAAATGGCTGTAATTCACTATTAGGACATGCCACACACACCAGGGCATGTCCTACCTTCGTACCTACAATGCACCCTGCCCTAGGGCCTACTTTAGGGGTGACCAACATGCAGCAAAGGGAAGGTTTAGGGACTGGTAAGTGGGTGTACTCACCAAGTCGACATGGCAGCCCTAGGCTGCACACAGGCTCTGCAATGGCAGGCCTGAGGCATATTTGACAAGCCGCTTCTGTGGGTGGCACAACCAGTGCTGCAAGCCCACCAGCGGCATTGGATTTACAAGCCCTGGGCACACTCCGTGCACTGTACTAGGGACTAACAAGTAAACCAATCATCCAATCAGGGAGTCACTAATACATAACGCAATTTATCATAGGGAGCACTTGCACTGTGGCACTGAATAGCAGTGGCACAGTGCCCAAAGCATCTAACGCCAGCAAAAATGGATCGGTAACATAGGAGGCATCATAAAAAATGGAAGGGAGACCCACGCCAAGGATGCCAGGTCTAACAGACCCGCTAATATTAGCGGGAGATTTTAATGTAGTTTTGGATCAGGTATTGGACAAATCAAGAACAAGTAGATCTATCCAAAACTTTAAAGTAAGGGCATTAATTAAAAATGAGATGAAACAACAAGCGTGGTATGATGTTTGGAGGGAAAAAATGGGCAATAAGAGAGGTTATACCTTTCATAATAAAAAATATGGACATAAGTCTAGACTAGATTATTTTCTTTTGAATATAGCTTTAAAACAATGGGTCCAGGATGTCAAACATGTGGGGGAACACCTGTCTGATCATTCAGCAGTATCTTTAATACTCAATATTCCAACTGGGCCGACCTCCAGGAGATGGACGCTAGAGCGGGCCATTCTTCAGGAGGAAAGTATAATTGAGAAACTAATTTTTGAAACAGAGAGATTTTTTCAAATGAATTTAGATACTGCTCCGATACAAGTGGTTTGGGATGCTTACAAAGCTTTCATAAGGGGTCAAATAACCTCTATACAATTTGCAAGAAATAAAAAATATAAAACCGAAATAGAGGATATAGAAAGAGAAATACAGAAAGTAGAGTATGACCTCAATATGCAGCAAAGTAATACACTCAATGTTAATATTTCCCGAAAGCTAGAATCTCTTAAATCAGATTTGGCGGTAGTCTTAGAGTTAAGGCTAAAAAGAAATGGCAAGCCAGCAAACTAGCTCATTTTGAGTATGGGGAGAGCTGCGGGAAGCTTCTGGCATGGAAGGCAAAACAAGATTTAGCTAGAAGCAATATTAACGAGATCAATGCAGACACCCAGGGTGTAATACTACATTCCCCAAATGATATTGAAAAAGCTTTTCAGGTACACTTTGAGAAGGTATATCATGAAGATCTAGCTGTTCAAGAACTAGATATAAGAAATTGGATGGGCCAGACACCTTTAAATCGAATTACTGATGATAAATCAAAAAATATGGATATGCCGATTTCTAGGGCCGAGATCAGGAAGGCTATAATGTCGGGCAAATCTGGGAAAGCTGCAGGCCCAGATGGGTTACCTGCAGAATTGTATAAGGTTTTAAAAGAAGCCCTCATTCCAGTTATGACATTACTATTTTCATACATTTTTGAGGAAGGGGAGATATACCACCTTCATGGAAGGAAGCAACGGTAGCACTAATTCTCAAACCATCTAAACCACCTCGTTCATGTGATTCATATCGGCCCATCTCTCTGTTAAATATAGATTATAAGATCTTTTCAAAAATATTGGCAGAGAGATTGAATGGGGTGGCAGAGAATTTATTACATCGAGATCAGAAGGGATTTGTTAGAGGCAGGGGGATAAGAGATCTTACCTATAACTTGATTGGAGCAATAGATGTGGCGACTCTATACAAAATTCCTTTGGCAATAATAACAATAGATGCTACAAAGGCGTTTGATAGAGTGAACTGGACCTATTTGAAATATATATTGAAAGAAAATAATCTGGGAAAAAATTTTTGTAGAGCAATTTCTTTGATTTATAAATCACCCTCAGCTAGAATTTTAGTAAATGGGAATCTCTCTGACCCAGTTAAAATCCAGAGAGGTACCCGTCAGGGTTGCCCGCTTTCCCCAATGCTCTTTAATTTATATATAGATCCACTGGCTGAAAAGCTTAGAACACACTCTAAAATACCAGCTTTTAAATTTAGAGAATGGGAGAAAAAGGTGGCATTATATGCCGATGATCTCATGATATATACAACGAACTTGAATACTACACTCCCGTTAATATATCAAGAAGCACAGAAATTTGGACAGGTCTCTGGATATGAAATAAACGAGGTCAAAACTGAATGCATGGTCTGGAATTTGAGAGATTGTATTTATCCAATAAAAAAACAATAAGATATTTAGGAATACTGATTACTCAAGACATTGATAAAATCACAGAAACAAATCTTCACAAAGTTGGAAAAGAAATACAAAATTCCATAATAGGATGGGCCTATCTTCCTTTGACCCTGATTGGCAAAATAAATTTAATTAAAATGATGTTGTTGCCAAAGATAATTTTTACTACAAAATATTCCATTAGCATTTAATGAAAAATCTTTGAAAACTATACAGGCAAAACTGAATACCTTTATTTGGGCCTCAAAAGGAATCCGAATTTCGTGGAAAAAGCTACGAAGGAAAAAGAATAAAGGAGGGCTATGTCTTCCAGATTTAGTTTTATATGCAAGAGTATTCTCCTTGAGGGCTGGAAAAATGCTTATGGATATACCAGATAGCTCTGACATTGGGGTAATGTTTAAGGAGATGCTCCTGGATGTGGAAAGTGGAAGCCAAGGTTTCTTATACAAATATGGAGATCCAAGGTTTTTTAAAAAAGTTCGTCTGAAGATACTTTATAATTTAGTACATACTTGGGCTAAGATCAAGAAAATTTCAAAAATTAGCTATTTTAGCGCTCTTGCCCCTATATGGAATGCACCAGGATCACCAGAATGGACTAGAGATGCTTTATCAACTCCTTTAGTCAAAGCAGGAATTCAACGATGGGGGCAGCTAGCCCCGGATGGGACTTTATTATCTTGGGAGGAGACAAATTTACTGGTGGATAAAGGATTATCTAAATTTAAATACTGGCAAATAAGAAGTTGGTTTCAGACTGTTGGGATGAATGTGGGCAAGTCCAACGAATTGGAAACGACATTATCAAAAAGAGTGGCAAAGAAAAAAGAGGTGGCGACTCTGTACTGGTTACTTCTTGACTTGGAAGAGGGAGAATTTAAGTTACCAACGGAGCTATGGGGAGAGAACTTGCCTGGCTGCAATCTTGAAGAATTATGGCAAGTATCTCATGACATTCTACACACGACAGTGCAACCTGCAAATTTAAAAAGAAATTATATTTTTTGTATTCACAGGGTGTATTGGACTCCGTTAAAACTTTCAAAATTTACGAAGGGTCCAGTGCCAAAGTGCCCTAAGTGTCTTTTGACCAATGCGGATGATATCCACATGTTTTTATCTTGCCCAAAGTTAAGTCATTTTTGGATGGAGGTAAATAAAGGTATGGAAAGTATTTTTGGTAGAATTACGCAGGTAAGCATAAATTTGGTTTTCTTTGGTCTGTTTCCATTTTATGAGTCTATGTCAAGAGGGGAGAATAGACTATGTTTATATTTGATCTTAATAGCACGAAGAGAAATTTGTAAAAAATGGGTCAAAGATATTTCTCCAACTCTGTTAGACTGGGTGAACTCTATTAAATATATAATAAAATTAGATAGAGCTAGATTAGATAAAGGTAAAAACAATAGAAAAGATTTTTGGGGTCCATGCGAAGAATGGTTGGATAGCTTGGATTAACAAGATAATAGTAGCTAACACTAGTCCAATGATTAAGTCTTTACATTAATTTACAAAATTCTCTCTGGTTTCTGTGAGGTGCTTCGAGAGATACAGAACCAATCTGTAGAGAAGTACTGTGTAAAGCATATCCATCTAGATGTGGAGCTCTCCAGTTGGTGCCATCTGAAAGGGGGGCCGCAGGAGTAAATTGAATAAGCTCTAATTTATCTGATGGCGAATAAGGGGAAAAAAAAAAAAAAAAAAAAACATTGCAGCTCTGACCCTGAGGAGTGGCAGCAGTCACACACACAACGTGTCACAATCACTGAAAGCTACCACTAACTGTAAATTACATGACTTGTGTAACCAACAAGTGCCAAGGGGAATCCTGACTGTGTCTCATCTGCGTTTGCCCACAAACTCAGCCCTGACAGCAAACACACCTATGGATGACACCCTGATGACCAGTAATGTGCCATGCACTCACATCCCAAAGAACCCAGGGCGAAGATTTTGGGGGAACATAGGTCAACTCAGCAAGCATCACAAACAGGAACATCACTAGGGATCCCAGCCTGCGTAGCAAAATGGAAGTGAACACACACAGACATGCTCACACAACACACACCTTGGGCTCAGGCAATGTCACGGAATTACACACTGCCATGAGGGGACTCCACTCCTGTGTAAGGAAAGCTGTGCCAACCTTGTCTCTGCAGGGCTCTATCATGTCAGCAGAACACTTGGTCACTCAGTCAACACTTAGCACAAAATGAAGGCTCTCGTCACATCAGCCTGGTCATGGGAGTGTCACCGAAATCATCTGCACAGATCCAACACACATGTATAGCAAGTTGCACTGATAACACAGATGAGTCCTTCCCCATTGATGCCCAAACTTGCATGTCCAGTGGAGATGGTCACACGGTCAGGGAAATAGACAAATTGAACAATGGCAAGCACAACAGATGTGCAGGGGTGTAAGCCACAGATGTGATATTGCAAATAAAAGTAGGGAATCCCATTGGCAAATATTGAAAACATGACACCCTCATATTGCTGCAAAGGATGACATGGATACACACCAGGATAGGACACATTCCCCCTGGACCACATGGGGTCCTGCACAGTAACACTTCATTTTCCTGATATCAAAAATCACCATCACTGCAGCAAGGGCATGGTTAGCATCATCAACATCATGTACATCTGAAGCAAAACCACTAGAGAACAGAAAGTAGCTTTATTCAGCATATGTGGGTGTAAAATTGAAAGTCCTGAAAAAACAAAAAGGCCAATGGCCAGTCCATCAGTAAAGTCCGAACAGGGTGACAGTGGCAGATGTCACCCTTTGCTTGCCTGCACTGCTACGGACCAGGGACATTCCCCTCGGAGGGGCATATGGGGGGGCAGGCCAGGCACCCCAGGGACAGGATCAGGGCTCACCAGAAGGAGGCAGGGAAGGGGTGGTGGGTGCTGGAGAGTCACTGACAACTGCAGTGGAGGTGTCTGACATGGTGTGTGCCGGCACAACTGGGGGGCATGAGTCAGATGGTGTGGGTGCCGGCACGACTGCAGTGGGCTGGCCAGATGGAGTGGACAGGTTCCCCACTGCAGTGCCCAAGTCAGACGGGGTGGTAGTGGACTACACTGCAGTGCCTATCTCCAGGGGAGTAGAATGGGGTTCAGGTAAGGTGGGCAGGACAGAGGGGGAGGACACGGTCCCACACCAGTGGCACAAACATGCGCAGCGGGGGGTGTGGGGCTGGAAGAGCAAGTGGTAGGGGGAGAAGGCCGGATCATTTTGGGGATGGTGTATCTGTGGGTGGGGGAACCTGGGGCAGGGTGTGGTGGGGGAACCTGTGTTGTGGGGGCCTGAGGGATGGAGGAAGGAGACTGTGTGGTTGAGCTGCAGGGCGGTGGCGGGGTCTTGCTCTTCCGGGTCCGGGGGGACTTGCGAGTGGGGGCCTCAGTTTGTCTGTGCTTGGGGGAGGGTGTCCGGGGGTGAGGGGCACTGCCCTCTGTGTGGGTGGACTTCCTCTTCCCCCTGTATGCTGGATCAGCTGGATCAGAGGGGAAGAGGCCGAGGTCACAGAGGAAGAGCTGCTTTGTAGGTGGGGTTGCAGGTGAGGCAAGGGAAGGGGTCTTGGAGGGAGAGGTATCGGAGGACTGCGGAGTGACTGTGGATGCCTGTGTGTGTGTCTGTTCCCCATCCCCTGTGGGTGTGGTATCAGTCCCCTGAGGATGCTTGCGTGCACGTTTTGACTTTGTTTTGGGTGTTTCTGTGCTGCTCGTGTCTGTGTGTTTGGGTGATTGTGCAGGTGTGCATGTGCTTGGGACAGGTAGGGTGCCAGGAAGTGTGGATGGGGCAGAGGTAGGAGGGGTGAGGGACTGTTGGAGGAGGGACACTGCTGCTGTCAGGGAGGAGGCCATGGACTTATTGCTCCTCTGTAGGGCAGACATGCCCGATGAGATGCCCTCCATGAACGACACCAGCTGTGTCAACAGTGTGGTGTGTGCATGGAGAACACTCAGCATTGATGTCTGCCCTACATGGAGCTGGCGAAGTAAGTACACAGACTCCTCACTCAGGGCAGCAGGGGACACAGGGGCAGGGGGTGCGGTGCCTGGCACGAAGGAGACACGCTCCCGAACACGGGAGCCTCCACGGACCTCTGGAATGGGTGCCGATGGGAGGGCGGTGGTGGTGGCGGGGCCAGCCATACTAGCTGGGGTGTGGTGGCTGCTGACACCCGCCTCCACAAGGGAGTCATCCTCCGAGCTGCTGTGGTCCTCAGCTGAGGTGGATGGTGCTGAGGACTCCTCGGTGTGGCTCCCCTTGCCCTCCGTGCCACTGGGTCCCTCCGACCACTCATCGGCTGCTGACCCAGTCTGGCTCTGCAGCTCCTCCTGGTCCGTGGAGCTGTCCCCTCCTGTGGCCGTGGATGTATCTGCAAACAATTAGGGAAACAGACAAACATCAGTCACCTGCACTGACCGCACACACCACAGTAAGTACAGCACATTACAGAGCAAGCCCTGGCATCCTTAGTTGAACATTGCCAAAAGTGCTCACACAGATTAGGAGAAGCCAATTGTCAGTCTGATGGTCAACCATGGCACTCACATCCCTCCTGGCCTTGCACCCATCTGGCTGGTGCCTGTCGGATGGTAATACCCCAGTGTGGACACATGCACCACCTACACAGTTGTTGGACATTGCAGAGAACACGGTGAAGTATGTGAACATGCACACATCACATCTCTTGCCACTGAGTCAGTACAGGTGTCCGGATAAAGGGATGGCCAGAGTCTAATTTGAAATGCATGTGATGCATACCAGCAGTAGACACCATGATGCACCCATGTCCTGATAGTCAATGCCACAATGGGGTGCATGTAGCACATGTCACTCCTCTGCAGGATCACTCTTAGGAAGTTTAATGCCATGGCACAGGCATTCCTGCAAAGTCATACATCACTGTCTCCAGTCACATGGGCAGGGCAGCCAGCCAACAACAGTCTGCACTGTGTCACAATCCTAGGTCATGGGGAATGCAAGTTCTGTAGCTGACAAGTGCACATGTCCATCTCCCACAAACCACATCATCTGAACTCTTATTTGTCCACGTCATACCAATTGGACATATGGGAGACATGAAACACAACTCTCTGAACCTGAGCACCTCACAGTCTGCTGTGAATGAAAAACAGCTGCCTGAACTACACAGTCGCATACACCAGTCTGCACAGTCAAGTGATCAAACACCTATATGTCACACAAGTATCATCTCCTATGGTCACATCTCAGATGGCATGCTGAGCCCTAACCGATAAACACCCCAGTAGTCCTGACAACGAAGCCACAGCACAATGACACAGAGGCAGACACCTGAGGGAACATTTCACTGAGCACAACGTGTCAGCTGATACACAGGAGTGGGAGTACAGAGTGTATTGTATGCCCTGGAGTAGGCATGACTGTCCTGCTCCACGTGAAAGAGGGATGAGCCCTGGACAGTAGGCAGGTGGCTAAGCATGTGTGACACACTTGATATACATACTCCTGAGGCCCAAACATTGTTCCCACCCGCAGCATGGGTGTGTGCCAAATACCCCAGGCACATGTGG
This sequence comes from Calotriton arnoldi, assembly GCA_963921515.1. Taxonomy (NCBI): domain Eukaryota; kingdom Metazoa; phylum Chordata; class Amphibia; order Caudata; family Salamandridae; genus Calotriton; species Calotriton arnoldi. Next base: position 8,262 of record CAWUFW010025918.1, on the reverse strand, counting down.
TAAGTCAGATCAGCAATTGGACCACATATCAAAGTTACACGCAGATTACATGTCAGAACTCAGGCATTGTGTAAGCAATTGACCCACCCATGAAGCCCACCACAAAGTTACGGGAACAAATGCTGTCCCCCACCTTGAGCTAAGAAAATGCAAGGACACAGTACCCAAGTGACACAATTTCCTGACTGTAAGGGCCACACCTGGGTATCAGATGAGGAGTGGGCATGTCACAATTGAGGGACATGGGTCCTGGACCACAAGACTGATGTACTGTGGAAGTTTAACCAGGCCAGAGGAGGGCACATAGCATGTCAGACAAAGTTCACAGTGCAGTCATGGACTCACCCCCTCCTTGCTGCTGTCTGGCCTTCAGCTGCCCATCCAGGTCCGGGAAGACCACCGCCAGAATCCTGAGCATGTTGGGGGTCAGGGTCCGGTGTCCGCCCCTCCTGCGAGGAGGCGACAGCTTCAGATGGACCCTTGCGATCCTCCGGGTCCAGCCCCGAAGGTCCTGCCACCTCTTCTGGCAGTTGCGGATCCGGCGCTTGTAGACCCCCACGGATCTTACTGCCCGGGCGATGGTCAGCCAGATTTCCTGCTTCTGGTGGGCATCAACCTGTGAGGATGACAAAGTGGAAAGGCCATTACTACACATGCAACATTTCCGTGCATCACACAGTTGAATATACATGTCTCAATCACAGGGGCATATGATGTACACAGGCAGTGCAACTATGGCTATGAACAGTTTGCCAGCAGTTACCAAATGGTATCATTGCCTGGGAAGTCAAACCTTGTTGGAATGCACTGTTACTGCACTATACCTGTTCAGTGCATGTAACTACACACTTTGGGGGGTGACAACTACTAAGTGAGCATGCTAGCCAGTGGTGTGCACACTAAGTCTTGCTAGTCAGACAACATGCACATTTAGTAAGGCAGTGGACAGCACACTCACCTGCTCCCCTGGTTTCCCATACAGCTTGCTGTACTGTGGAAGGAGGCTGTCCAGCAGGGCCTGGTTCTCCTCAGTGCTGAAGGCTGGGGCTCTCTCCACAGTACATGCCATTGCAGTAGCCAGAGGATGCAGAGACAGCAGCAGTGGTGGTGGCAGATGTCGTCCTGGAGCATGTAGTGCAGGCAAGTGAGCTCTGAGGGGAACAGCCAGCATTATATGTGTGCTGCAGAGGCAGATACTGTCCCATGTGTCCAAAGTGATAGGTCCAAGTCGTTTGCATCTTCTGAATCTGGCCAATCCATGGAATTGCACCACTTATACACGCCCACAGCATCCTTCAAAAGTTCAACTTCATGACACCCATGAATTTGCAACATTGTTGTGGGTGGCCAACTGAATTCACTGCATCAGACTCGTTAAAGCTTCGACAACGCGTCCGTTGCCATGCCAGGCCATAGCCAATGCGTGCGCACCGATCGGTCCATTGCTGTACAACGCGTATTTCGAAAAACAACACGCATCCGTCCACATCAAATGCAATGGCCAATGCGTGCGCACCGATCGGTCCATTGCTGTACAACGCGTATTTCTGTCCACATCATATGCAATGGCCAATGCGTGCACACCGATCGGTCCATTGCTGTACAACGCGTATTTCTGTCCACATCATATGCAATGGCCAATGCGTGCACACCGATCGGTCCATTGCTGTACAACGCGTATATCGGATGACAACACGCATCCGTCCACATCATATGCAATGGCCAAGGCGTGCACACCGATCGGTCCATTGCTGTACAACGCGTATTTCTGTCCACATCATATGCAATGGCCAATGCGTGCACACCGATCGGTCCATTGCTGTACAACGCGTATATCGGATGACAACACGCATCCGTCCATATCATATGCAATGGCCAAGGCGTGCACACCGATCGGTCCATTGCTGTACAACGCGTAATTCAGATGACAACATGCATCCGTCCACATCATATGCAATGGCCAAGGCGTGCACACCGATCGGTCCATTGCTGTACAACGCGTATTTCTGTCCACATCATATGCAATGGCCAATGCGTGCGCACCGATCGGTCCTTTGCTGTACAACGCGTATATCGGATGACAACACGCATCCGTCCACATCATATGCAATGGCCAAGGCGTGCACACCGGTCAGTCCATTGCTGTACAACGCGTATTTCTGTCCACATCATATGCAATGGCTAATGCGTGCGCACCGATCGGTCCATTGCTGTACAACGCGTATTTCTGTCCACATCATATGCAATGGCCAATGCGTGCACACCGATTGGTCCATTGCTGTACAACGCGTATATCGGATGACAACACGCATCCGTCCACATCATATGCAATGGCCAAGGCGTGCACACCGATCGGTCCATTGCTGTACAACGCGTATTTCTGTCCACATCATATGCAATGGCCAATGCGTGCGCACCGATCGGTCCATTGCTGTACAACGCGTATTTCTGTCCACATCATGTGCAATGGCCAATGCGTGCACACCGATCGGTCCATTGCTGTACAACGCGTATTTCTGTCCACATCATATGCAATGGCCAATGCGTGCACACCGATCGGTCCATTGCTGTACAACGCGTATATCGGATGACAACATGCATCCGTCCACATCATATGCAATGGCCAAGGCGTGCACACCGATCGGTCCATTGCTGTACAACGCGTATTTCGGATGACAACACGCATCCGTCCAAATCATATGCAATGGCCAATGTGTGCACACAGATTGGTCCATTGCTGTACAACGCGTCCCTGTACAAATCACTCGCATATGTCACCATGGTTGTCACTGGTGAACGTATGCCAGCCACAATTACTTGTCAGGGACTCAGGGGCACACCTACAACACCACAGCCTGTCCACACTGTATCCTAAAGGCATGTAAGGCTGCATTACCTGTGTGTGTATGGGGGTCAACATGTGATTTTTTTGTTGGCACTTGGGGGCAGCCACTCCCAGGCTGTGCACGTGTTCATGGGGACAGAATCCTTTGTGCACATGACCACTGTGATGTGCAACTGTTCAGTTCAGGGCATGTGGCATGGTCACATTTCCAGGTTGTGTATGTGTATGTCATGTCACATACACCCTGAGTCCCATGTGGGAAGGTATGTACGTCACAGGGTGACCCATTGCCACAATAGTGATGGCCCTCCACAGTCTGTGTGCATGTTGTGTTTCAGATGTCTCTGATTCAATGTGCACAATGGGAGACAGTCTCCACATCCACGTTGTTTGTGCATCTACTTTGATGTTGTGCGTGTGTGTGTCACAGACGTCCATGTCTGTCCTGCAGAGGCAACAGGGGCCACTACCTGTGGGAGTCATGGTTGTTTTGCTGACGTGTACATGATACGCCATGTCATGCCAATGTCCATGTGGCAATACAGGGTCCCTGGGTATCTACCTGTCAATGAGCTGTGATGCCTGTGGCACATCTGTCCTCACTTGTCACTGTGGTGTGTGTTTGGAACGTGACAGCAGTACATGGGTACTGTGACACAGCCTAATGATTTCCCATAGCACGACCTGGAACTTGTTGTCAACACATGTTGAACTGTGATGTTAGATGTTGGCCATGTAGGTGCCATATATGTCCATACAGAACGGCACACACATCAAGTACTTGTGTCTTGTAATGATGTATCATGTGATATTGAGTATGGTCACTGCCACATATGTGGGGTGACTGACAATCTTTCTTTGTTCACCTATGCACTGCAGGGCACCAGCTGTCCATAGACCATTCCCTGACCTTGCAACCATGGTTGAACGTGACTGCATCCGACGGTACCGCTTCAACAGGCCGCTGATTGAGGAATTGATGGTGTGGTTGGCCCCACATTTGCAACCTGGCCGGACATACCCTACAGCGCTGACCCCCAAGGTTATGGCAGCCCTACACTTCTTTGCCACCGGTACCTTTCAACACACTGTGGCGTCTGCTGGTGGGATGTCACAGACCATGTTCAGCCGTGTGCTACGCGATGTTTTGGAGGCAATGTTGAGATACCTGAACCAGTACATCTATTTCCCTAAACGTCAACAACTCACTGACGTCAAGAGTGACTTCTATGCCCTGGGGAGGATGCCACATGTCATCGGCTCCATTGATGGGACACATGTGGCTTTGGTACCACCACAGGCACATGAGCAGGCATACAGGAACAGGAAACATTACCATTCTATCAATGCTCTGGTGGTATGTCTTGCAGATATGAGCATCTCACATGTGTGTGCCCGTTTCCCCGGTTCTGCACACAATGCCTACGTGATGAGGAGTAGTCGCATCCCGAGGATGATGTCACAGATGCAGAACCAGCGTGCCTGGCTTGTCAGTGTATACTGACTTTTTACCATTGTGTGTGTTCGGCAATGTTGTATTCCACCCTCTTTACCCAACTCAGCTAATGTGCAATTGTCTGTATGTAGGTGACTCCAGATACCCCAACATGCCGTGGTTGCTGACACCCCTCAGGAACCCTGTGACACCAGCCCAGATGCGCTACAATGAGGCACATGGTCGGACCAGGAGAGTGATCGAGCGGACATTTGGTCTCCTGAAGAGCCGCTTTCGCTGCCTGGACAAGATGCCTCCCATATGCCCCAGCAAAGGTGTGCAAGATTGTCATCGTCTGCTGCATGCTACACAACCTGGCAGTGCGGAAGGAGTTGCCTCTCATCCTGGATGACGATGACCAACATCCGCCACCTGTGGAGGATCCTGGCCTGGGGCACGATGCCAGTGATGATGATGATGATGATGGTGATGTCCGCACACAGCTCATCACCAACTTCTTCAGCTGAATGTGAGTATCCAGAGATGTCATGTCAATGATTTGAGTTTGCATGATATGTGTTGGTGGTGCTCTGTTGCTGTTTGAGTGTGGCCATGTGCTACTTGACTGTATGCGTGCAGCGATGTGTCCTTACAGGTAGTCTGTACTCCCCAACGGTGTTGACATGCTAACTTGGTTTTGTGTAGGTATCTTGTGACATGTATTGGGCATGAGTATTGCAGTTCTGTCCTGTTCTTCAGTGCTTTTGACTGTGTGTCATGTCTGTCCTTCACAGGGTGCTTTCAGAGTTGTTTGGTCAACTCGAATCGCCCGACACCATGATTCAACTTCCAGGGTGGAAGCAGTCGTTTCCCTACAGGTGATGTGCCCCACACCCCTGGACTTTATTTCTTCTACACTTGTTGACTGTGTGGCCACTGCCACGTGGGATTACCTTGCATCTGTAGTGGAAACAACATGTTGCAAATGTGTAATAAACCTGTGCTTCACTTTGGGATGTGCGTTGTCTGTGGTCACACATCTGACTGACATTTGCTTACTGCACCTGTGGGCTAGTTAACACAGACTGTGAATAGGTGTGGTGTCTGTGCATTCCACTGTATTTCCTGGCAACATCAGTGTAGGCGATGAGTCAGATGGCCCTGGTGTGTATGTGTTGTGTTGCCCTAGTGGTGTGTCTCCCTCATATGTGTCACGTCTCTATGACTCACATGACGGTGTTGAACTTGCTGTAGCAGTTGGCATGCACAGTGTCATTTAGCAGATCATCATCTCCATGACAAAAACAATGTTGGAATCACAACAGAGGCAAGTATGGTGTATTATTGAGTTTATTTACATACATGTGTGAGGATAGTGCACATGATGGTGGGTGCTGTACATTGGGATTGGAATCCGAAGTTCCCAGATGAGTTGGAAGTGTTGGTAGCAGAAATGTCCTGAGTAAAGTCCACAGTCATCTGATGCATTAGTCCAACTTAAACTCCCAATGTCATGTGGGAGAGTAGTGTTGCATTTGACAGGGTGAACAGTTTGCACACAAAGGAGAATTTCCAGAACAGGTGTTGGGTTCCTGAGGGATGTACATGGCCATCAGCCTCTCAGTTGTCCTTCCTCGGACGGCCCCTCTTCTTTCTGGGGGGACCCTCACGTGCAGGCCGCTGCGGTGCAGAGGACTCTCCACCAGAGTCATCCTCCCTCCCTGTGGCAGTTGCAGTTGTTGCAGCACCAGATGTTGTGGGCACACAGGGAGGTGTGGCCATGTTGGTGCTAATCTGGCGGAGGCATGTCAATATGTCCCTCTGCACCGCTGTCAGTTCTTCCAATGTGTCCCACTTGGACTCCATGCCAGACATGTGTGTCTCCACACAGGACATGTGTGTCTCCACACGGGACATGTGGGAGTCCAAGCGGGCATGATGGGCAGCCTGCTGCTGTTGAATGTCCTTGAGGATCCCCACTACCTGGCTGACCTCTCCGGTGCTATTCTGGTACGCATCAGCAATGCGTACCAGTTGTGGGTCATCATGCAGTCCAGACCCCTCTGCAAACAGCGCCCTCTGCCTACCACCCCTCCCACCACCCCTGGCCACACGTGCGGGACCTGCGGTGGCACGCACAGGTGACCCTAGGCCCCCTTGGGGGTTGGTACTGGGGTTGTTGTCCGTTGTTTCACGGTGGGCTGTGGTCCCTGTGCTGTTGTCATTGAGTGTCCTTGGTCTGTCCGTGTCAGCGGGGGTGGTCTGTGTGTTGGCAGATGTTGGAGGAATGGGTGCAGGGGTGCAGATGGTGGTCCTGCTGGTGCTGCATGATGACTCACACCGGAGGTGCCAGGTTGGTCTTCGCCATCCGATGAGGGCAGAGGCTGTTCCACACCAGAGAGCTCATGGGCCACCGGAGCCTGAGACAGGGACTCCTCCTCATCTGCTGCTGTGTCCCCATCATCACCTGTTTTTGGAAGAGACACACAATGTATGTTATGTTTCTGCAGGCATCAATGGTTCAAACACATGGCAGTTGTGACTGTACCTCTGGATGCGGCCCTGTACATTGCATTGTCCTAAGTTGTCACAGTCAGAGGTTGATATTGGTGTGGCTCATTGTCCTGCCAACCTGATGCTTTGCAATGTGGATGTTGAGGTGTGTGCATGACCTGCATTGGTGGTATTTGTTTGACATCCGGACCTCCTTCTCCCCCCAGCCCAGTTATCCCACCATGAAGCATGCCACCCTTGCAGTGGGTGCAGGTTAACTCTCAGGATGTCAGTCAGTGGTGTCCTGCTGTTGGTTGGTGCCCAGTTCCCACCAGGGCCTGGTAGTCCCCACAACAGAGCACCATTGTCAGACATCTTAGAAGTGGCTTTTCACTCCCTGTGAGGTGTGCATGCTTCAGTGTGAGCTTGCTGGGCCATGTGGGTGGGGGATGTTGAGCTGTGACTACAACTCCCATCATGCCATTGCCTACACCCCCCCTTCCCAGCATGCCCATACTTCCTTCCTTTTGACTCTGCTTCCCTGTGGGGTAGTGTGCCTGTGCTGACAGGATGGCTGACAGTGTTGTCCTGGTGTTTGTTGGGCTACAAGTCCCAATAGTGTCCCTGTGCTTCACACAGCATAACACAGGGTGGTGGTTCTTTGTGGGATATTTAATTAGAGTGTGAGGCATTGCATTCTCCCAGGTGAGTTGTGTGGAGTTTGTGTTAAGGGTGTGTGTGAGAAAAGCTGCTTGTGACTATGGTCAGAGCTGTCAGTCCTCCTTCCCACCCAGCCTGATATCCCACCATGGAACATGCTTCCATTGCAGGGAGTGCAAGTTGTCTTTCATGATGTCAGTCAGTGGTGTCCTGCTGTTTGGTTGGTACCCAGTTCCCAGCAGGGCCTGGTACTCCCCACAACAGAGGACCATTGTCAGACATCTTTGAAGTGGCTTTTCACTCCCTGTGAGGTGTGCATGCTTCAGTGTGAGCTTGCTGGGCCATGTGGGTGGGGGATGTTGAGCTGTGACTACAACTCCCATCATGCTATTGCCTACACCCCCCTTCCCAGCATGCCCATACTTCCTTCCTTTTGACTCTGCTTCCCTGTGGGGTAGTGTGCCTGTGCTGACAGGATGGCTGACAGTGTTGTCCTGGCGTTTGTTTGGCTACAAGTCCCAATAGTGTCCCTGTGCTTCACACAGCATAACACAGGGTGGTGGTTCTTTGTTGGATATTTAATTAAAGTGTGAGGCATTGCATTCTCCCAGGTGAGTTGTGTGGAGTTTGTGTTAAGGGTGTGTGTGAGAAAAGCTGCTTGTGACTATGGTTAGAGCTGTCAGTCCTCCTTCCCACCCAGCCAGATATCCCACCATGGAACATGCTTCCATTGCAGGGAGTGCAAGTTGTCTTTCAGGATGTCAGTCAGTGGTGTCCTGCTGTTGGTTGGTGCCCAGTTCCCAGCAGGGCCTGGTACTCCCCACAACAG
>CAWUFW010025917.1:0-38896 GCA_963921515.1 Calotriton arnoldi | reverse complement strand
TCTATTGTTATGGACTTGAATGAACCAATGAGAGAGAATCACACCATAGAGATGCAACATTTTTGTTCAGTAAGCTAGAATTAGGGTATAAGAAGACCTACTCTTGGTGGGGAGGGGTTAGATGCTGGAGAGAGTGAGATGCTGTAGATGGGTGAAGTTGCGGTTGCTGATGCTGACGAGCTGATGCTGCTGCTGCTATTTTATATTTTTAGTTGAGTATAAGATGCTGCTTTTGGAGAACCTTTTTACTCTTGATAGATTTTTCATTTAGAACTATTAGACTTTCCAAGACAGATAGATTGATCTTTTGGAGTTCTTGTTGTGACAACCTTATTTTTCCGTCTAATAGGTATGCATTGCAATTTCAATTTATTCTTATAAGGATGATAAATGTAATAATCTGAATAATAAGCTTAAACTTATATCTTGCTTCGAATCTTTATATAAACTTTATTATTATTTAAACAAATGACTCAGTGATTCTTTAGCTCAATAATTAAGGTAAAATGTTAAAGAGTTTATTGTGATTGAGCTGGTCTTAATCACCATCAACTGATTCCTACTAGTTGGTCCATCGACCAATGAGCGGAATACCTTAAAAGCAAATGAGAAACATTATGTCATGTTAAAAAAAGGTATCCCGTCTCCTTCCAGCGAATCGTTTTCTCCTAGGTTAAGGACGGAGGAAATCCAGGGAACAAATGAGTAAGTGAATGTATATGCGGTGTTATGGGCCCCACCGTCATATGGATATAGTTTGTGTGTTGGAGGGATAGTTGCACCTGGATGACCGAAGCATAAAGGAGAAGAATTTTTATTGTTAGCGCTGGATCATGTGCTTTTAGTCCTGAGGATCCCACCCTGAACTGCAGATGTATCATATTTCTTGCAGGCTTTCAACAACAAATAACTTCGGTGGGCATTTTGTGCTTTATAGAGCTATTTTTAATTTAAACTTTAAAATGTCATATCTCCGTTTTTACTTTTTGGATTTTTTGTCGTTTTTGTGTCATTTTATTTATTAAAATATTCTCTATTTTCCTAAATCGGTTGAGGATTTTTCTTGTGCTCTGTTTTCCCTTCATTACTGTTTGAATACAGCATAAATATTTAACACATTGCCTCTTGTGCCATGCTACAAGAGGGTTAAGCACAGGTTTATTTAGTAACTACTGGTTCACCCGCACAACGATTGTGCTTATTATTTGAGGTGGGTTATCACTCCCCTAAACTACTACTCCAGATTCTTACACACCATAACTCTCTAATTTACGCATATGCCCTCTTGCGGCACTGGTGTACATCTTCACCCTTTTTAGGTCTTGCCTGAGCCAGCGCGCATGTGCTGCGAGACTTTTTGTAAGGGGGCTTCAAAATCTGACCACACGCTCGTGCGTGTGGTTTGTTTTTGGTCAGAGGCTATTGGCCTTTGCGTGCGTCTTTCTAAGAAAGACAGCACGCAATTAGGCAAAGGCGGGTGCATGTCCCGCCTTTGCTTCGCCCACGGCCTATTGCTTGCGGTGACCCGCACAGGCACCATCTGTTTTGAATTATCGTGCCCAGACGCGTGCGTGATAATTCAAACCAGATGTCTCGCTGTGGCGTGCGCGCGCGCACCACTCGCGTGCTTTTAGAACTTCTGTGGCCCTGGAGAGTCCGCTCAAGGTATGGTACCTTTTAAATTATGTCTTAGATAATTTTCCTACTCATTGGTCTCCTTAGTGGCACAGAAATATTCTTCATATATGCCGTGAGATGCCGAACCACTGTCCTGGTGCACGTTTTGTCTTAATAGTTTGCGTTTACCAAGGAAAGTTATAATTTCCCTGTCACAGCTACTTACAAGTGTGCAAGGAGATTGCTTTGCACACAGTGTAATTAAATGGTAGTTTACTTTTGCACACTATGGTTTATTTGTGTTTCTCGGGTTCCTTAGCTTAACTATGATGGTTTACCTGTCAAACTTCCCTTCCGTCATCTCTGGTTATTTTTCCATTGCACATACTAGCAAGTTAGTCTTTGTCTACTGTAGGTTGTAAGGCGAGTAGCACTTTATCCGTGACCAAAGGTTCGAGGTAAATAGGTTGTTTATCTACGATTTGTTGCCTTTGTATTTTCACTGGCTACTTCGTTTTTCTTTGCTCTGGATAGTTCGTATTTCTCTCTTATTTTAGTTTTGGATAATAATCGTCGTCCCTATGTGACACATGCTGAAAACTGTGAACTTCTTACCAATGCTTGTTTCTTTTGTGCTTGTTTATAATTCGGTACTTCAACATGTTTGCCTTTCACCTTGGCTCTGTGGTCCGTGTGCTAAAACAATTTTGTGACAGCTACCCCGCGTGTGTTATTCTAATAAAGGGGATTTCAATAACAACAACATTCTTTGAAGCTATAGAGAAGGTGGTGTGGGCACAAGCATGTCGTTCAGGTCCCACCTAATAGTTGGATAGAGGATTGTGCTGAATTTAAAGCTGTCGTATTTTTGCCCACACACTCTCCCCGCGCCTTCGAGCCACAGAAGGAACATTTCATTTAATTCTTGGAACACATACGGAGTTTAGACCGCGTTTAACCTGACACTTATATCTGTGTATAAAGCACTGAACTGAGGCAAGGGCACCGCAGATGTTGCAAGGATCAATCATTTTGAAAGGGGGAGAACACTGCGTTTCTATTGAGAAGAATGAGAAAAGTAATTACACGGTGCTCGCGCACACATTGTAATGAGGTGTGTTGCAGAAACGTAGTACGAGTGAAGCGGTGGCAAACAATGACATAATAATGTGTGTACTACACGCCCGTCTGCTTTGGATTCTGTGAAATGTAAAGCGCTCCAATACCTTCGAGTCGAGTTCACGCTTATTAAAAATGCAAGAAAGAAAACATAAATATTGCTTTTCATAGGCCGTAAAAAGCAGCATTGGGCTAAAACTGTAAAAACTGTCACCTTTGAGCTCATCACCACGAGCCCCATGCCCCAGAGAGAGGGCTGCGATAATTACATTACAACCAGCCTGCCTGCCCCACTGCCTTTTAGCACATCAGCACAGCAACAGGTTACTGGATTTAGGAACATCCCCCCCTCTCCCCCCACGTCCCTACCCCACCCCCAGGAATAAACAAGCATTGGCATAGCCAATAGGTCTCGCCTTTGGGACCTTATAAGTGCTTAGCCATGCAACAGTTAATGTTGTTGCACCAAGGATATTGTGCTGCATAACTAAACACTTATAAGGTCCCAAAGGCGAGACCTATTGGCTATGCCAATGCTTGTTTACTTCAGCTGCTGAATAGTTACTTGGCTGCTCACACCTGTTTCTGAGACAGGATTCAAATCTTTTAGTATTTTCTACAGCCTTGCCTAATGTCAAGCCCTTCTCGAACAAGAGCTTTTCCTGCGTCTTCTGTACCAGCTGATCTCACATCATGTCTTCATGAAAGAACCTATAATTAAGTGATGCTGCCAAGGCTTTTAATGCTGCAAAGGGATCATCTATGGATTAAAATTGCATTTATCTCCTTGCAAGGATCCAACGTCTTTCCACCACTTCTATTTTTGGAATATTTAGTGTCCTATTTCTTACCACTGTCTCATCTTCATTCGGTTCTTAATCTTCTTCTTCATCACCAATGGTGGTGGTAAATGTTTTAATATTTATCTCCCTTCTTCTCCTAAAAAATACTTAAGCCTGGCAAGTTTATGCCTCTCATTAAATGTACCGTCTCCTACAGCTTCTCCATGGGCCTCAAACCCTTCCTGACACTTGCACCATTCTAAGACCAGTTGAGATTTTAAGAAAGTAGAATGAGCTCCCATCGCTCGTAATAAGGCCCTTATTATTAGCTTACTCAGAACTTACAGTGTGCTTAAAGCCCACTCACTGCTTACTATTAATTGGACTTATTTTCATTCTTGTTTGCTTGATTTTTATTCAATGGCTTATGATTTTCCACCCCTGGAGGATGGCCTCTTTACCCACACTGCTTAAGCACTCCATCAGAGTGCATATGTTTTCCAGCTGGCTCCCTTGCGTGCGTTTTTCTCTCACTCCATGTTGCTCTCTCTCATCCACATGCTTTTCTCCACTGCGCTCTGTGTTGTTAACTCTTGCCGGTGTGCTTGTCTCCTACCCCCCTATGTTTCCCGTTGCTCTGTGCTGCTCCCTTGTATTATTCTCTTCCTCCTGTGCATCTTCCTGTGCCCTCTATGTTGCTCCCCCTCTCATGTGTGTTTCCTCTTTCCCTCACTGCCCGCTACCCAGACCCACTACTTTGTTTCACTTATCGGTAGTCATACTTTTTTTAATAATTTTGATTTATTTATTTATTTTGGAGGGGCCAGGCAGCAGATTGCTACTGTCCCTTCCACTCTTCAAATCAAAGCGCCTTCCTGCTACTTTATATATATGGGTGTCTCTGTGTTGCCGGGTCGGAGGAGGCCCTATGGAATAAAAGATGCCTTTTAACTAAGCACTCCTTGTGTGCGTGCTCTCTTCCATGTGGAGTGGGGTTTTGTTGGATATATATATATATATATATATATATATAGTTATTTTTTACCATACATCCCGTATCTGTTGAGAGGGAAAATGGAGTATTAGGGTAGCATTGAAAAGTCATGCACGTACCAAGCATGAACTGATGCTAATAGAACATTCACTTCCTGTTCGACAGCATACAGTAAAGCACAAGCAGGGACTCACTGTAAAAACATTACAAATTACCACTCAGGCTCTGAACATATGTGCTATTTGCATGTGAAAAGAAGCGCAGCAGCCCCCCAGTGTGTGTTAAAGACTGCCACAGTACTTAATTGGGTGGTGAACACACACACAAAGGACAAAGAACATTATTATACTGCAGATCAGTGACACACAAAATATTGCAGAACTGACATATAGTCATGAAGCCTTCCACAGTCATGTGCTGCAGCGGGGGGGGCTGCTTCCCCACGCTGCCGAACACTGGGGCTTTTCTTCGAATATGGACATGTGAGCTGTGGCAGTCCATGTGCCCATAATGGAAGAGAAGCAGTTTTAATTTAAAGCAGCGTTGGAAAAAAGACTCGGCCACAACCCTGAATCTCCTAGTGCGCGGTGCGGGACATGCTGGATAGTTGCGCTGCAGGGGGACAGTGGGCAGGGAGGAACTGGAAGCCCAAAGTGGCCCTGGCAAATGTTGTCAGACCAGCCCCATACGATGCATAGTGACTGAGCACAGCGAGCGAGTCTGACCACTACAAAGCGGGTTTAGGGGGTTCTCCCCCCATGAAAATTTGGGAAACAATGGCAACAATTAGCATTCTATAACACATTTTTCATCATATGTTCAGTTGTATTCGTTTTTAAAGCATATTAAATGATGACCTTAAAGTGCACCAGGATACGGCAATCTTTGTTGGGGATCTTCAATGATTCCCTCACTATCACCCTCCAACAGTGGCTCTCATCTTTCCACAGCCCCTCTCTCACATGTATTTCATTTGATTTATATTGCCTCTCATACCAGTGCAGGGTGTTAGAGCACTTTACATCCCACACACATACAGAGATAATGAATCACATGTGTGTAAATCAGTGTATACTTTTATTGTTGACTGAAAACTGCTGGATATACAAGGAACTCTGCAGTGCTTTTAAAACTGCTGCACTGCTACAAAACCGGCCTCCAGTAACAAAAGCAGCCCGCACCCTTCTAGCCCAATTCCCAGTACAGCCAGTCCGGCCTTGACAGTGGGGCAATGCCCTTGTGTTCAGAAAACAGACACACCTCCTCTCCCATTGCACAGTGGGGGCATTAAACTATGCCAGACCGAAACCCTAATAGGCAGACAGGGTGCAGTGGAAGCTGCTTCACAAACAAGCAATGGCAAAGCCAATAACTCTCACCTTTGAGGCCTATTGGCTTTGGAAAAAAACGTTTTTAAAGGTGTTATGGCATTACTGCAGCCTTATTTTCTAAGCGCATGCACCAGGTGCAAGCCAATTGTTTTCATTGAAGCATTAATTGGAAATTGGGAGCGAGCAGCACAGCAGGGTGGGATGTTGGGGGAAGCAATGCAGGGGGATAACAGTGGAAAACACATCCAGTAAGACCACTGCATCGCCCAACCAAAGACCACCCACAGAACAGTGGGAGCATCCAGCACTACCCCAAGCCAGAGCACAGCCTGCCTTGCCTGCCCATACCCTCCCACCCATCTCCCCTGCCACCACCATGGCCATGCTCCTCAGATCCCTCATCTGTGACATACAATAGGGAACTTCAGGCTGCGAGACATCTGGAATATAGGGGGCATGAAATCATCAGGTCAGCTCCAGACAGAGTAAGATCCGAGGATTCAAATACCTACAAATGTAGTGTGCTTGGAGGTAAGATACGACTGTAAAGGTGGAGTACCTGCTTCTCGTCCTTGGAGGTAGCATATTGATGGGACACCTACTGAAGCGAGCCATAACTATGCCTTCCATAATGATCGCTAATGAATTGTTCACTGGATTGTCGAGGACGCCTGTGCGACAAATTGGACGGTGAACTGGAATACTGGATGAGCAGGGGATGGAAAGGCCTCTGGTCCACAACATGCAGCCTGAAATTAGAGCCAGTTTTTGGCTGGTTCTTATTAAAATCCTCCTTAGGGTTTACTTCATGAGGACAAGACTGTAGATACTTAGAAGACAAAGCATCCACATGCATGAGGAGTTGTGGAGAGAGTATGACTTTTTACCCCGCTCGTCCAGACGTGAACAGTGGTGTACTCATATGGACTGGTGTATGGCAGCTGAGAAGACAGTTTATGAATGAAGGGGATGTTCCCAAAGGTTTTTAGAAAATATGGGATCTCTGGGTGGGTTAATTGAACTCTGATGAGGTACAACGCCTCAGGCTCCCACTAAAACTAGTAGATGGGAAGGGAATGTTTGTCTCCCATTTATAAAAGTTGTGCTTTGATAGTGTTATTGTATTTCTTTTAAATTATCTTAGACTGCATCATCACACTTGGGTGTTAAATACTACGCGAGACACTGAGAGATCTACTTATTTGTATAGAGGAAATTTTGGGAAGGCAGAGTTAGGGGTCAAATCACTTTGGTCTTAAAGAACATAATAGTTTGACAATTGTTGATTCACCCCAAAATTCTGGTCCTTCAAGTTCGGTTTACCAGGAACTAATAACTAAAGAGTCTCTTCATTCAAGAGTAATAATCAAAACCATGATGCTCTGAGATGGCAAACCTGTGCTCCTTCACTATCAAGAGTCTTTGGGGCTCAGAAGTCAGCCCACAGGTGGATGCATTAACACATCCCTCCCTTGTCGGTGGGGAAGAAGAAAGTGTTCCAGCTGACAGAGCAGGAATACTTTTGGCAAAAATGTATTACCTGACAGACCTCCATGTTATGGTGGTTCACTAGGCATTGTTTTTGTTTTTCAGAAACAAGCTATTACCGAAGGAGTTTTTTTCTCTAGGACAAAAATTAAATCAAAGATACTGATGTGCCCCCTGGGGGGTTGGGGGGTCATTGTTACATTTGCCTATTCTAGACAGCCATGCCTTTCCCAGCAGTCGAAAACTGGAAAAAATGGCAACAAAAGGCCCATTCTTGAATGCTTCTGGCCATGTTAGGCCAGCAGTCTTGTAGACGATGGGTTGAGGGCTAAGCATATGAAGGAGGAGCCGTGGGGTGGGGGAGGTAGAAAGAGTGGGGCAAGGAGAGCTTGGGCTTGGGGTAATCATAAGCCTATACAAACGGTTCTCAGAAACTCTCCTACCTTTGTACCCGGCATACTTTCTGAAATTCCATCTCAACCAGGATGTTGTCTTGGTCACCTTAACCACTCGAGAAACTCAACTTCCATTATTTGGATTTTTGACCAATCGACCCGTCACACACAGTCTCCATTGGTTGAGTTCGCCTGACCGCCGGGAGCAAGGGGGTCTCTATGAGCTACATACACCTGCAGAGCAACAAATGGTCCTCCCTCAAGACCTTTGTATCACACAACAACCTTGACGTTAGTAAAGTTTCAGATATAATTGGATCAACAGTGTGACCATTTCTTCTGCTTATGATGCGGTAAATTTGCATGAATGAAGAAGATCAAAGGTGCATTTGCTGCTTTTGAGGTCCTCGAAAAATAGAAGCTGTGACCAGGAAGAGGAATGAAGTGGTAATTAATTAATTAATTTACGGTTGTCTTCAGGATACACCAATTGTGCACTCTTTCCCCTCACAGTCCTTCTCACAGGCCTCCCAACCAGAGGTGCTCTCTAAAGTTGTTGAAGTTGCTTCTTTTTGTCAGTCTGTTGGGGGTTTCCTGGTTGCACGTGGCATCTCTCTGTCCCCTGAAGAACGAGAAGCTTATAAATAGAGGGAGCTAAGGGAATTTACACCGGGAGGGGGCGGAAGGACGGGGGCTTCTGTAATAAGATTTATTTAATTAATTAAGAAGATACAAGGTATCTCTCTTTGGAGGTAGGTCACTAAAAAAACGTAAGGAACGTGACGAGGAAGAGCAGGAATAAATGCAAAGAACATTACTGGCATATTATTGCCTGCCATCTTTACAGATTTATGTAATCTAGCATCCAATGCACACGTGGTGAACTGTCAAATGGCACAACAGCCTTTATGTGACAATATTGATTTTGTTCTATTGTCTTTTTTCAGTGCATGGCAACTGTCTGATTGGCATCGCATGCATCAAAAATCAGTGCAATTTGTGTTGAGTATGTTTTAGTGTAAGTAGTAAAGCTCAGACAATGGCATTGGGAATTTGGCAGAATGTTACTGTCATGAGCACCTATAATACACAAGACCCACTCTCCTTTCGCACATGGGGTTCATGCAATGAATGTCAAATTAGTCCCAAGACAAAGCTAACACGATATGAGTAAAGGCCTAACCTAGCCATAGAGAACTCGCAGACGACCAGAAAGTTAGGCTTATGTATATTGCACTTAATTATATCTCAGTTGACCCATATGTGTACTCAGGTCTAGTAATCGAGCGCCTGAAGGAATATGTTGCCATTGTGTTGAATGCATGTACATGCAATCAATCAAGCATTTGTAAAGCGCACACTGTCACCCCTGGGGGTATCTGGGCGCTCTGCCTGTGTCAAAGAGCCAGTCTTGAGTCTTTCTGAAGTCTGCCAGAGAGGAGGCTGTACTGAGCAGGAGGGGAAGGTAGTTCCAGGCCTTGGCAGCAATGTAGGAGAAGGAGCGGCCACCGCTGCGACGGATGCAAGGGGTGTGTGCGAGGGCGAGTGTGGAGGAGCGCAGGTGTCTGCAGGGTAGGTGGAAGCTCAGTCGATGGTTGATATATGCTGGTCCTAGGTTGTGGAGTGCTTTGTAGGCATATGTGAGGATCTTGACCTGGCATAATCTCTTCTGGATGGGGAGCCAGTGGGGATCTCTCAGGTGGGGGGCGCTGTGGGTTCATTTGGAGAGGTCCAGGATAAGTCTGGCTGCTGCGTTCTGTATGGCCGAGAGTCTTCTGAGGAGCTGAGTGGGGATACCAGCATAGAGGGCGTTGCCATAGTCGAGGCGGCTGTTGATGAGGGCCTGAGTGGCTTTCTGTCTGGTGTTGGCTGGAATCCAGCTGAAGATTCTGCGGAGCATGCGAAGTGTGTGAAAGCAGGAGGAGGTGACTGCGTTGACTTGTCGTTTCATGGTCATTTGTCTGTCGAGGATGATGCCGATGTTGCGTGCATGTGGGTGTGGGTCTGAGTTCTGCAGGCCACCAGGTGTGGTCCCATGCAGAGTTGTTCTTCCTGATATCAGTACTTCAGTTTTGTCAGATTGAGTTGGAGGCAGTTGTCTCTCACCATTTGGCTCATGGCGTAGACTTGTAAATTACCTTAGGAATTTTTATGTGCAGAGGACCGGTAGCGCTGTAGCCTACTTGAGACTGGCTAATGCTGGAACATTCTGGAAGTTAACTGGCGAGGCCTTGTGTGATTCGCACATTCAGCAGCCATTTTGAACTTCAAGACTATAAAAGCCACACCCTAACACCGCGCCCATTGCTAGGCAATCGCTGCTGTGAGAGCAGCAGTCAGAGGCACTTACCAGTTCCTGTGCAACGCCTTCTCCGTCCACCAGTAGCGGAATGGCGTCTTCAGTCAGCACAGAGTTTAGAGCTTCGTGTCGTATTTGGTGAAAGGACTCAACCTGTAAGGAGAAAAAAACGAACGAAAGTGAAAGGTTTACCAAGCATGGGTGCATGTGCTCTTCAGTCAAAGGGCATGAAACTTTATCGCGCTGAGGAAAGAAACTGAATCCTCAAAACCAGTTGGCATATTGACCATTAAAGGAAGTCTGGGAGACTAGTGAATGACTTTACTCACTAAAAGGCTGGAATCCTAAACGACCAACAATATATTTAAACCAGCTACCAAGATTTGGTTCTTTGCACAGGTAGGCGCTAACCAAGGTCCATTTCAGAGTTTATCTTCACACATCGAGGTCAAATTAACCAGGTACACGTTACTCACACGTATGTAACATTCCTAGAGTATAGTGTGTGAAGTGGTGAACTCGAGCATATTGATGACACTTGCTAATGTTCCACTCAGGGTCAGATTGGGATGCAAAATAGGCCCGGGCACCCTAAAAAACAATGGGTCACATTTGCGGATTGCGCTTTTTTGCAAAACACTGCTTCAGTATTTTAAGTGTTATAAAAAGAAGGGGGAAGGTTGTCTAAAAAAGGCATGTTTTCTTAACTTCAATGAGTTCAAAGTAAATGCAAATGCTGCCAGGGCTCTTTGTGCATCAATTAGTTCACAATTATGAATAACACCTGAATATAAGTGAGGCCACTTCTGCTCAGGCCCCCTGCCCCAGCTCAATCTGCATACATTATCGGGACGGCCCAGCGAAAGACTGGGAATGACACCACCTCCTCTTGGTAAAAGGAGGTAATAGAGGCCCATCTGCCTCCAGTAATGCCACTTGTGCCACCACTGGGCTGCTGGCGGCATATGAAGAGCGGAGACACAGCCCAAGCTCAATGCTGCCCAGAAAAGCGGCCCACAGATGCAATTCAGATACCGGACCATCACCCATTGCCCGAGTGCCTGCCTTACCACTCTGACCCTGGTTCCGCTGTTTCCCCTCAGTACACGCTGAACACCAAAAGCTGAAACCCCTGGAGGAAGGAGTTGAGGAAGTAGAGATGTGAAAACGCTTGGCAGCAGTTGGTCAGATTTGTTATTTTGTCCTGTTCCCCAATTTCATTACAAGACCTTCAATGCCACTCCACGCAGCACTTGAAAGAACATTACATCATAAAACAAAAGCAATCTAGAATAGAACATCCACACAGTATGAGTAGTCCATGCACTGAACAACCTTCCTCTTTTAAATGCTGCTCCTCGCTCAGATAAGTACAGGGACATCTTATGGATTTTGGGGGCCCTAGGCCAAACGTATTTTGGGGGCCCCTGTTCAGAACAACTTTGGATTTATGATCCAATTTCAGCTCATATATGCCCTCTTTGGCCAAGTCACTGAGCGCACACGCAAACTCGTCCAAATTCTAAATGTATTTACATCTAATATCCTGGGATAGTGATGTGTGTTTTCAGCATTGAAATAGAACAGCAGTGTTGTAGATAGATTCAGGACACTTCCAGTTAAGTTACAGGTTGTTTTATTGAAGAGCACAGCTGAGCGCACACCTCGCCAGCTGACCAGACCATCAACTGACCGAGAGTGGAACACTCTAGTACTAGTTAGAACACCGACACTAATATTACTGCAAATAATCACTGTGACACCCTCCCATTTCTCATATGTGAGGTCCTGTTTTGACCTAAAAAAACGTTTTTATTAATGTTGCATGAAAACGGTTTTTAAAACAATCTATTTAAGAATTATTGAAGGTCATCAGGGCAAGACACTCTGCACAACTACAGAACGGGCTCTATCTGGGAGGCCTCTGAAAGCCTGGGGCCCTGGGCCAGAGCCCACTATGCCCATGCCTTAAAACGTCTCTGGATAAGTACCTCTTTATCTTAACATGCTTTTCATATTGTTATTTTTATTAACTTGGTTTGTTTAAATTTACCTTGGTTTCCAATCTATGGAAATACCTTCCTGTTTATTCCCATTCGTTTTGGTGTTTATATTCCCAGTAGTTTTGGTGTTGCATAAAAAAGCATTAAGCATTAATAAGCCTGTTACAAAGCACAAAGTGCAACATGCAGGTCAAAGATTTGTATTTTATGTAGACAGCTCAGTGGCTTGCAACTTTTACTGCAGAGATTCGTGTTACCTGCGGGTCATAAATTATCATTCTTATAATATAGCTCAGTGAGTTATGAACCAGCGTGAAAGAGCTACATGCAAACTATAAAGCTAAGGAGTAGAAACGTACAGTTTTTTCCTTAATCTTTCTTTATTCTAAGGTTTCTAAAATGGTTCCTTTAGATGGTAATAAGTACTTATTAGTAAGTGGTAGAGAAATGTTTATTTGTGTAATTACTCATAGAGACAGATATATGTGACTGTCCTCCAGTACTTTAATTTCACCTTATTTAAGTAGGTCAGAGAAGGTCAGAGCATCTCCTGAGAACCCAGAAGGGAAAGTTAATGAGGAGATCTTTGAGTAATTATTCCAACATGAGAAGCGTACCTGTGTACGCGAGACCATTGGCAAGTAATGCTCAAAAAGAAAGATAAGAGTGGTTCTGACAGTGAATGATGTGCTATTTCAGAGGGAGTCTCTAATTGTGGGGATAAAGGAGGTATGAAAGAAGGATAACCAATCATATTGAGAAAAGGTCTTTACCCTAACAAAGTAAGCCCAAGCGCATCAAAAGGGAATGGTGTCCTATGCGGCACGAAAAAGAGAAGTGTCCGATGCGGCACAATGAAGGAACGGTGTCCTCTGCCGCACAAAAAAGAGAGGTGTCTGATGCGGCACAACGGAGGATGGTGGCTTGTGCAGCACAAAAAAGAGAGGTGTCCGATGTGGCACAACGGAGATGGATGTCCTGAGCGACACGCAAGACATGGATACAATGGTGATGGGTGTCCTGCGCGACACACAAGACATGGACATTCAAGAAATTGACTATGGGGAGGAGGAGCTTCAGAAAGACTATGATGAGCTTTATGAGGAGTATGTACTCGACCTCCAAGGGGATGTTGATGGAGATGACCTCTTCAGTGAGGATCAAGATCAAGTTCCTTCTACCTCCAAAGACGACTTCAGAAATCCGTTAGGAGAGAATATGTTTTCGCTCTTACAGTATTAAACATCCCAGAAGTGCTGAAAGGTGGCCAGTTTAGCATGTGGGCAAATTCATTGAGAGGTGGATTGGATTTCCACTAAAGAAAGAAAGGAGGAATGTCCTCAAGGACGAATGTTCTAGGCCAGTCATTCATGACAAGTACTCTTAGCGCCCAATTGACAGGGATCCCAGGAAGGATCTTGAGAGATTCCTCAAGAAACGTCAAGTTAGCTTCCTTGACATTGTTGGCCCACCGACAAGGATAATTGATATGTGAGAAGTGGCATTTTTCAGGGGATTCCATTAGACTTAGAGGCTAGAGGCTGGCACCTGCGTGCTATGTTTCTCCTGGGGAACGCCAACACAGGACTAAAGGCCGAAAGCGCAAGGCAGCTCTAAAACAATTCAACCCTAGGTTGGGAGATTTAGCGGAGAAAGAGACCAAGGAGAACCCTAAGGGGCTAATTTTCGGTGAAGACATGGTGAAAACCCTAGGCAAGAGGCCAAGTGATGTGGTATCTGAAATGAATCAAGGAGGCTCTTGTAAAGAAGAGGAGTAGTTTATTGGAGCATCCACCTTCTGAAGAGCAGCAGTGCAACTGAAGAAGAACTGCTCTTCAGAACGTGGAACAAACACAGGTATTCAAAGGAATGCAATAGAAGCCCATGGATGCATGCGGAGAACGCATCCATGGAAAGCGAACAGGAGAAGGAGAACATTCTAAAAATACACTCAAGATTCTACTATCACATATCTTCCTTCCTTACACAAAACATGAAAGACAAGTTACAATAAATCCCATTAATATAAAACAAAATCTTTAAATTTTTTAGGTAACAATTTCTGTCTCTTGGAAGAAGACGGGTTATCAACATATGCATGAGAAGACACCCTAGGAGAAGAAACATGGTTATTAACATCAGCATGAGAAGAATGAACCGTTGGTCCTATTCCTTTTTCCAAAATTACAGAATCGCTAGTGAAATCTGGAGAAGAAGGACATGCAGAAGATTTGGGAATAAAAGCGTTGACTTTGGCAATTTTAGAAATGTTCCACCAAGAACCATTATTCAAAAGCACAGATGTCTTACCAACTTTTAAAATAATAAAAACATCTGAAAACTTTGATTGTCCTTTTTAACAAAGATAGGTAACTTGATTTTAACTTTGTCACCAACTTGCAACACTGGATGCTTGGAACAAACAATTTTCTTTAAAATATTACAATTTTGTTGAGCAAGTCTATACATTTTTTTAATCGGTAAGTTGGACTCAACAGATTTGGCCCATGCAAGAGAAAGTTCTTGTCTAGGTTTTCTACCTTTTAATCAAATAAAAGGTGAAAACTTAGTAGTAGAATGTGGAGTACACAAATAAGACCAAACCAAATCAGCTATGAGAGATCTGACATCCAAGCGAGACTTGATAGCCAACTGAATGCCATCAACTAAAGTCTTGTTAAACCTTTCCACAAGGCCATTCATGTTAGGAGAATATAATGCAGTTTTAATATGAGAAATATTGGCATTCTTTAGAAAAGAGCTAAATACATGAGACGTAAATTGAGGACCATTGTCTGAAACAACGGTAGAGGGTAAACCTTCTTTCTTGAAAATCTCTTTAAGAAATTGAATAACAGTTGAAGAATCAGTTTGAGTAACCCATTTATATTCAACCCACTTAGAAAAGTAGTCAATGGCAACAATAATATACGATTTCTGCATTAAAAATACCTTCGTAAGGACCTAGAATATCAATCGCAATTTTATTCCATGGTGAGTCTGGAACATCAATTTTTCCTAAATCGGAATGCTGCAGTTTCAGAACTTTGTCAGAATCTGCACACAGAGAACAATTTTGAACAAAATCAACAATACAACTGTCCATGTAAGGCCACCAAAATAATTCTCTAACCTTTTTAACAGTACTGGATTGGCCTAAATGACCTAAATGAGCAATTGACATAAGTCTTTGTCTTATATTTTTTGGAGGAACAAAAGAATCACCCTTTAATATGAGACTTTCATTGGACAAAAGATCGTCTCTAACCTTCCAAAACACAGCAAGATCTTTAGAAAGATTTCTCTCAAGTGGCCAACCTTCTATAATATATTTTTGTACGATTTTTAGATCCTCATCTAAATCCATTGCTTTTAACCATTCTTCTTTTGAAATAACTCTTGACATTGAAAGAACCATGTCATCAACAGATGCAACTACACATTCTTCAAAAGACGCAGGTTGTTTGGGAACATGAGAATCATGAGAATCTGATAACAATCTTGATAAACAATCAGCTCTCATGTTTTGAACACCAGGAATGTATATAACCTCAAAATTATACTCGTAAAGTTTAGCAAGAATGCGAACTAACCTGGAAGAAGCTCTCACAACACCATTGTTAGACAGAAGAGAGATTAAAGGTTTGTGATCGGTTTTTAGTTTAAATGGCTTGCCCCACAAATAGGTTTTAAAATGTTCCACAGCCCAAGAGCACCCTAATGCTTCCCTTTCAATAGTAGAATACTTAGATTCAGCAATGGACAATGGTCTTGAAGCGAAAGCAATGGTAACTTCATTGTTCGCTTTAATTTGACTGAGTACAGCACCCAGCCCAGTTGCGCTGGCATCAACTGTAATGATATTAGTGGCAATTGGAGAAAAAGGAGACAAGGGATTGCAACTTATAATGGCAGATTTAATGGCTAAAACAGCTTGAGAGTGAACATTTGTCCATTCAAACTTGCACCCTTTTTGAGTAATAATCTTAATGGAAGAACAATATCAGAAAATTTAGGAACAAATCTAGAATAGTATTCACATAATCCTAAAAGGATTTAAGTTGGTCCTTGTCCTGAGGGTTACTCATGTTTTTATTGACAAAAGCAGATCCTTCTTAGGAAAAATTCCGTTACCATTAATTTGGTGACCTAGATACTCAACTTCAGATGAAAAGAACTTGCATTTGTCTGGGCGAATAGTCATACCCTTATCCTCCAACACAGACAAAACTTTGTCAAGAATTTCATGATGTTTTCCAACAGTTTCAGAAAATATTAAAATATCGTCCTGAAACGCAACCACGCCATTAGTGTCTCCAAATAAGCAATTCATTAATCTTTGAAAGACAGATGCAGCTGAAGAGAGTCCAAAGGGCATTCTAATATATCTAAATGTACCCTCTGGTGTGATAAAAGTAGTGATGTTTCTAGAATCCTCTGTTAATTCTACCTGATGGTAAGCAGATTTAAGGTCAATAGTGCTAAAAATCTTAGCACCATCCAGCTTAGCTAATAAATCTTGCACTTTAGGCAAAGGGTGACATTCCATGACAATTTGTTTATTTACAGATCTCAAATCGGTGCACATCCTAAGTTCTCCATTCCGTTTTTTAACCAAAACTATGGGAGAAACCCATTCTGAAGCATTGACCGGTTCTATTACCCCATCAGCGCATAATTTTTTGATCATGTCAGTCAACTCGTTCCTTACGGATAAAGGAACATTTCTCAATTTATGCCTTGAAGGTACAGCATCCTTTTTTAGTACAATTCTATGAGAAAATCCTTTCACTTTTCCCAATTCATTTTTAAAAACATTTTTATGTTTATCAAGAATAGCTTGTACAATTTCTTCATTTTTCTTAAATTCATTAGGAACTATCTGTAAGTCCTCAACTAAACATACTTGTATTTTTGCATTGGGACGCAAGGTAATATTAAATTTACCCTGGTGTCTCCATCCTAACACTTGCAAACCATCGACAGCAACATAAACTTTACCAACTATAGTTTTCTGTTTAAAAGAAATATCAGAAATAAAATACCCTAGCATTTCAATTTCTTTGCCACCAAACCCGTATACACGAATATCATTGGGTTCCAAGGTTTTATTTTCCCATGACTTTTTAAAAATAGAGTCAGAGATAATAGTGTAGGGAGAACCCGAATCAGCCATAACTTCTAATTCTTTTCCATCAACAGTAATAATACACATGGGAGGAACATAAGGTTCTGAGTCAATGTCTTTATCATTGTGAGTGACATGAGCTAAGTTCTGGGTTTGAACATTACTTTCTGTAATAGTAATAATGGTGTTTTCAAAGTTAGGTTCAGAAGACATTTCATCCAACACATCAACATCAGACAAGGAAGCGACCCTTTTGAAATATTGGCAGTAATTTCCAAAGTGACCTATTTTTTTACATTTGTAACACTCCTTCCCTTAGCTGGACAATGTCGGAATTGAAATGAATGTGACTTCGAACCACAACGATTACAGAACAGCTTACCGGAGTTGGGAAGTTGATTAACTGGGTTGTAAGAGGTAGGAGTTTTAAAAGGTTTTGCTCTAAAATTAGTATGTTTGGGATTAAAATCTTTTAAATTGACAGCTGCAACACCAGTAGCAAGACTATCAACATTTATGGTGTTGAAGGAAATGATAGAGCGTTCAACACTCTTAGCAATTTTAATAGTCTCTTGTAGAGATGGATTTCGTTGTCTCAAAAGTTGCTCTTGAATTTTTTTATTGGAGCAACGAATGATTAACTGGTCTCGAATATATTTATCAACTTGATCACCAAAATCACATTCAGCTGCTAAAACCCTTAGGCATTCAACATAAGTATCAACCGGTTCGTTAAGTAATTGGTGTCTAGTATAAAAATTGTACCTCTCCATTACAACATGGGGTTGTTCAGTAAACCTCTTTTTGAGCCTATCAATTGCTTCTGAAAAGCAATCATAATCACCACTCTCCATTCCTGTTGGAGTAGGAGATGGTGGTAAGTGTTCGAATACATCTTCAGCATGACCACCCAAAGTATTTAAAAGTAAAGCTTTTTTCTTTTTTGCACAAAAACTGTCACCATTAATAGCTAGAAGATAATTATTAAATTGTCTGAACCATTTTTCCCACTTCATACTAGGTTGATTGGGACCAGAGTAAAAGGGGTGGAGGATTTCCACACATAGTGCTCATTTTAAAGATAATAAAAGAAAGCTTGAAATAAAATATAAACTGTATTCACAAGCTATATAAGAGCGCTAAATAACACTAGTAATATACTTTACCACAGGAATAAAGGGATAAAAATCCCATCCTCGTCGCCAATATGATGTGGTATCCGAAATGAATCAAGGAGGCTCTTGTAAAGAAGAGGAGTAGTTTATTGGAGCATCCACCTTCTGAAGAGCAGCAGTGCAACTGAAGAAGAACTGCTCTTCAGAACGTGGAACAAACACAGGTATTCAAAGGAATACAATAGAAGCCCATGGATGCATGCGGAGAACGCATCCATGGAAAGCGAACAGGAGAAGGAGAACATTCTAAAAATACACTCAAGATTCTACTATCACACCAAGGTCACACTGGATACCAGGGAGAGTGCCATGTTTTTGTCATTCTTCTTGTTCTCAGGGAAGAGTGGGTGGTCACCTCAAACATTTTACCCAGAATCCATAGGTTTTACGAAACCATGCAAGGTTTCAGATTAGATTTCTCAGACAACCCCCTTTTTCATTATACTCCTCCAAGGGAGTTGGTTTTGAATGCAAATTAAAAAAAAAGTAGTGCACAAGGAGGAAAAATCTGTGTTGTTAAAGAGAGCGATTTCAGTAGTGTGCAAAGAAAGAAGAGTTTTCGTAGGTACACTCTTCCAAGTAGAGAAAAATGACAGGGGAAGAAGATATGTTTTAAACCTAAGGGATTTTTACCGATTTCTGGTGTACAGATGAAAGGGATCCATCTTCTAAGAGGCATGTTGCTGAAGAGACAATTAGTTTGTAAGTAGGATCTGAAGAATGCCTATTTTTACAATCCCCATGGTGGAGGATTACCAACTTTATTTTCAGATCATTAGGCGGAATGGACTTTACCAATTTTGTTCATTTCCATTTGGCCTTCCTTCAGCACCATGGTGCCTCACCAGCGTTATGAGGGAGAGAAAGGGGCATATGCAGGGTTTTCTTAATTGTACAATATTCTGTTTATGTTCCAGCTTCAATCTCAATTATTGTATGAAAACCTTCAGGTAAGTCTGAGGTTCATAGTGAACACATAGAAATCAATCCTCATCCCTTCATACTCTCTAGACGTTTTTAGGGTTCACAATAGGTACAGTCAACAAAGTTCTGCTTCAGGCAACAACTCTAAGAGATCTTGAGAGGCTACTAGATCTACTATCCTCTTCAATTCAGGCAATATTTTGCCTTATCATGCTTTGTAAAGGATAAGGCAAGGGCCCTTCAGGGAGGTTTATGGTACGGAGAAGAGATATCTCTAGATCAGGAGGAAAAGGAGGAACTGGTTTGGTGGTTAGAGAATTTAGATGCCTGGTATAGCCGGGCAATCTTTGGATGTTCACCAGACTTCATTCTGGAATTGGATGCAAGTTTAACTGGTTTAGTTGCACGCAGTGGATGTACAAAAAACTGGTGGATTATGGTCAAACTAAGAAAGACAGCATCATTTAAACTATTTAGAATTAACAGCAGGTCTTTATCCTCTCTAGAGTTTCAGACATTGTTTACAAGGCAGGGCAGTATTATTGTGAATGGTCTATGTTGGTGCGGTAGTTTATATAAATCGCTTAGGAGGTTCATAATCCTTGGACCTTTCAGATTTAGCCAGGAAACATCAGATTTTTTGGCTTAAATCCAAAATCAGTTTGTGGGTAGAGTAATTGCCTGGAAATGCGAATGTATCTGCAGACTGGAATTCAAAAAGTTTGAAGGATTACAGCGAGTGAAGACTGAGCAAGGTTTGTTTCAGTGAAATAGCTTGGTTTTGGGATCCTCTGAAGGTAGACCCTTTGTGCGAGCAGACTGACATTTCAACTGAGCAAGTATTACCGTTGGATTCCAGATCCAGGAGCCCTACCGGTGAATGCATTCATTCAGAGTTGGAAGGAAACGAACTGTTACTTCTTTCCACCCTTTGCAATAACTGGGAGAGTCCTTCAGAAAGTGAGACAAAAGAGATGCTCATTTATACTGATACCCCTGTTCTGGACTTCTCAAGCGAAGTTTCAAATGATTTTGGAACTCGATTGTGACATTCCACTTTTCTTCTTCCTGCTATGGAGGGTCTATTGAAAGACGTAGATGGAGAGGAACCTCCTCTGGTTCAGTCAGGGACTCTGAACTATCTTGCATGGAAAATATCAGGATATCTTCCCAGATGTGAGGGTCCAGGAACCCTTCAGTGGTATATAAGAATTAGAAGAATTTGGTTACCTTGGTGCATGAAAATGAACGTGGATCTCATGGAAGGTCCTATAGTTGAAGTAGATATCTTCCTGGTAGATCAGTTTTTAAGGGACCTTATTTATAGAGCTTTTATCTACTACAGATCAGAAGTCTCTGCGGGTCGTAGTCTGATTAATGGCAAGAGTGTAGGGTATTATGTTTTGGTTTACAGAGTCTATAAGAACATCAGATTAAGAAGACCTCCTAGACCAAGATATGAAACCCTGTGGGATGTTAATTTGGTTCTTGTCCTTATTTACTATATGGCCAGGTAAAAGATATTTAGATTAGGAAAAAAACTATGAAACCAGCCTCTTTTTTATGTCTAAATCCTTGTCATTGGCCTACAATATTTAGGCATTGGAGGTAAGTAACAGGTGCTATGACCCCTTCAGGATAACTTTATCCAAGAGTTGATTTATACAAGAAATTGTATGTAGTGAATTGCATAAGAGAATGTAATTCTCGAATGAGTGAGTTTTGACCTGATGGTGTTGACCAATTTTTTATTTCATTTCTGAAACCTTTTTAATCAGTTACCACTGTTTCTATCGCACGATGGGTGAAATGTTCCATGCAGCAGACTGGTGTTGATTTGCAAAAGGTTCACGCTAATTCTTTTTGGCTACTCAAACCTCCTGAAGAGGTGGAAGTCTGGAAGATATTATGATAACAAATTGGTCGAATGCCAGTTGAGCATGTCTGCTGTGGTATTAGAGGGCTTCCAACACGCATTTTGGTAGCCTCCGGTCTTGTAAAGAAATAGCGATTCTCCACAGAAAATGCAAGAGAATCTGAATTTCTTTAAGGCATGGAGGCTAACATTATCTCACCCTCCCATCCCAATCTGGTGGGACTTTTTTACTTGATTATATATAAAAAAAAGAAAAAACATAAATTGGTATATAAAGTATTTAGAAATTGATATATTTATTTGCGTGTGTAAGTGATTATCTTTGCATTTGAAAGTTTTTATTGAAAGTTCTTTTATATTGAGACTTGAACAATTCTTAATATTTTCAGATAATACTCAGTGGCACAGTTCCTGTAAGGAGTTACACAGTTACTGTAAGAAGTTACACTGGTGCTGTTTACTCAATCCTCGTTTAACAAGAAAGAAGGGAACAAGTTTAGCATTTTAAAGAAGAAGATTGTTCAGTGCATGGACTACTCATAGTGTGTGGATGTTCTATTCTAGATTGCTTTTGTTTTATGATGTAATGTTCTTTTAAGTGCTGCATGGAGTGGCATTAATGGGATTATGCATAATGTTAGCCTCCGTGTCTTTACTGAAATTCAGATTCTCTTGTCATTTTATTTAATGAATCGCTATTCCCTTTCATTGTCCTTGGAACAGTGAGTTCCTTCGGTCATCTCTTTGACCACAGAAGGGCATGGTAGAACACTCATCCATGCATTTCTCCTGCTGAGTCAAAATTCCAGGTTAGTCATTTCTGATCAAACCTTCTTGGTTCTGACAGATTGTCTAGCCCACGTCAACATCCCGGCTGGAGTGATGTACACCAACTTCATGTTAAAGTCCATCATGGAGACCATTACTAGTTTGCAGGTGGTGGTGCAGACATCCAGGCCTGAGTGCCAGGAATTGCAGAAATAATTAAGTACTGTACGACGGGGGGTAGCAAAAGTTTCCCGTAAGGGAAAATCTGATGTAAGAAATAAGGGGGGGCCAGGGTTGAGACCATGGACACTCCTGCCACCTTTAAACTCCATCAACACTTCCTCCAACCATACTACGATCCCTATACCCACGGCAGCATCACAAGGAGCCTGTTATCAATCTACCATTGCACAAGCTATCCATGTCATTCAGCTGCCCCATATTCCTTTGACGGCCCCGGAACAATTTTTGGGATATCCAAAGAAGTATGCATTTTTTATCAGTCAAAGCTAATTGCACTTTCTGTGCAAACCAACCGCATTACCGGATGAGCAAGCTAACACAGCTTTTGTTTTATCATACCTCAGAGGTAATGCTCTCAAGTGGTCAATTATTGAAAGAAATTATCCCAAACTGTACAATTTTTCAGCCTTCTGCGCGAAATGAATAAGCTATTTGACAGAAAGACTCACATCCTTTCTTTAGATCAGGAGTTGAAAACCTAAAAACAGGGCTCGTAAGATTTGTTGAAATGCAATGGCCAGAAGAGAAAAGCGATTCCCTCTTTTACCAAAGTCTGAGGAGTGAGCTCAAGGACGTCTTGGCCCAAGTAGTCAATCTGACTGCTAACTGTGACGAGGTCATAAAATTAACAGTCCAGTTACACCACAAATTACTAGAACGAAAAGGGGACAAGTCTAGATCTGAAGCACAGTTAATTATAATCTGACTAAAAGGTACTGGAGAAGAACTGTGAATGGGCCAGAACCCATTAGAATCAATAAAATTACTGCAAAGAAAAGAGAGAAAGGGAGAATGCAAAGGCTATGCTTGTATTGTGGTAAGGGAGGCCATTTTATAAAGGATTGTAGAGGTACAAGAAGGGTTAGTAACTTGAAACCAACCACTATAGGACAGGCAGTTGTACAGACCTCGATAGATGAACCAGCGGAGGTGGAAAACAAACTCTGTCGATTTTGACTGAGGTCCTTGATTTGAGAGAAATTGATCCTGAGACCTCACCAATGCTAGCAAACACTCAAAGTTCAGTGACTCACAGTAATTTAAACATCCAGTACATACTTCTTGATGATAGCCAAGTGCAGGGAGCCTCAATAGATTCCAGAGTGATCGTAAACCTTATAGACCAGACCTTTACTCAACAGCTAAGACTACCATGTTTTAAGAAGGCATCTCAAGAACCTGTAATGGCAGTGGATGAAACCGCCCTCATGTCTGGACGAGTTCAATTTCACACGCGACTCATAGTAATGCAATTAGGTACAGACCATTTGGAAAACTATAGCATTTTACCTTAATGATGCACCTCGTTTTCGGCTAATATTAGGCATGCTGTGGCTAACATTGCATGACTGACAGTATGTTGGGCAGAGCAGTCTCTCCAACTGAACACAGACTTTTGTTCTGGGCATTGTAGCAAGGAAGTGGTACTACTGGGTATGGAAAAAGACAGACCGACAAAACTTCTACCATATGGAAGTGTGCCTTCACAAAATAATGGTGTACAGATGCTTCCTGAGGCATACCTAGAATTCAGGGAAGTCTTCAATAAAGTTTGAGCCAGTAAGTGAACACCTCACAACAGCTATGACTGTCGTATCAACTTTGTTCTCAGGGCAGGCATCCCTTGCAGTGAAACTTACGCTTTGACGAGCAAGAAAATCAATATCTGCGTGCTTACTTAGATGAGAGCCTAGCATCAGATTTCATACTGCCTTCCCAGTCCACTGTGTCATCTCCTTTCTTCTTCGAACTGAAAAAGGGAGAGGAATTGCACACTTGTATAGACTATCAGGTGATAAAATGGATTACAGTCAAATACAGGTATCTGTTATGGCTGATACCAGTCTTAATGGATCAGTTAAAAGGGGCATTGTGAAGGCCGTCCTTATTAGACTACAAAAACAGAGGTTATTCAATAAGCTAGAAAAATATCAGTTCGATGTGACGGAAATTGAATTCCTAGGCTACTTCATTAATCCAGAGGGCATTAGAATGAACGAATAAAAAGTATCAGCAATCACTCAATGGAAAACACCTACTAATGTGAAAACACTACAGAGTTTCCTAGGATTTGCAATCTTCTTGAGGAGATTTATCGAAATCCTTTCAGCTATCGTCCAACCAATAACTCGGTTGCTAAGAAAGAGAATGTCTTTTCAGTGGACACAGTCATGAAGAAGCAGAACTAGCTTTCCAGAACCTAAAAGTAAAGTTCACACAAGCTTCGATCTTATGTCATTCTGACATCACATCGCCCTTACAGCTGTAGGCCTATGCCTCCTATTACGCTATACGGGCGGTCCTTTCCCAAAGGCACCTGGACACAGGCCAAATGCACCCCGCAGCTTATTACTCTCGGAAATTCACTACTTATGAATTAACTTACAGCATCATGGATAAAGGACTCCTAGCAATCAAGAGAGCCTTGTAACAATGGCGACACTACCTTTGTTCTTGTTCTCTAATAAGTATGACCGTTGGGCAAATAGTGCTCACACTCTTGAGGGGCTGCCCTTTGTTCAGGTAGACAGGCTGGTGGTGGGCACAGAGAGGGGGTACCAGTGCCTAAATCGGTTTTCCCGTCGGCGTGTAGCCCACAGGTAGACACACCTCTAAGGTGGGCTACCAGCCTCCTAACATCCGAGGAAGGGTTCAGACATCTTGAGAGTGGACAGAAAAGTGCACTCTGGGATTGATAGATGCCACACATAGCCGGATAGGTGTTACCAAGAGGGAGGAGACCTGGTAGCCCTTTGGCTAGTGACTGCATTATCCCCCAGGGCACTTTCTGGGGAAAATGTGCCACCCCATGTACCCTGAACCTCAGATCACACTGGAACTAGAGAATGGACTGATGAAGAACTGCCCTGCTGACACCTGCACTAGTCAAAGAGAGGATGCACCGTCTGATGGACTGTACCTACCACAGCTAGGGATAGCAAAGAGAGGACTCTGCCTGTGGCTCCTGGCTTGGGGAAATGCTGCTCCCCAGACCAAAGAAGTGTTCCCAAGGGTCAGGTGGCCCATCAGAGATGTCAGAGATGGCCCATCCTGCCAGCACCTATTCCCCTTTTGTCTCACTGTCTGGGAGCAATACACAAATACCAACAGTCAGCTACACATAGTCATGTGAACCAGGATACAGGCTGCAGACACCAAATGGTTAGGACAAGAAAATGGCAACTTTTCTAAAAGTGCCATTTCCAGAAGTGACTTGAAATACACCTTCACCATTAAAGAGGGTTTTAAATTACAGTTTTTTAGACAACAAACTCGACTTTCCTACTTGCTCCTAATTGAATGTTAGCACTTATTAAATGTAATAAGGCAACCCAATGTTATTGTATGTAAGAGGTTTTCAATTCCAGGACATGTAAATCTTAAAAGAACATGTCCAACTTTTTAAATACACTGCACCCTGCTCTATGGGCTGTTTAGGGAATACCCTAGAGATGACTTATATGTATTAAAAAGGAAAGTTTAGGCCTGACAAAAGATCTATATTGCAAAGTTGAATTGATACTTTAAAACTGCACATACAGGCTGCGATGGGGGGGGTTCCAGAGCCCCCCGGGCCAAAAATAAGAAAACACTTTTTTGGCCTTTTTGTAATAGAGATGGATCAGCGCAGCCCCCTCATGTGCTCCCTTGCGACTCCCACAGGACATAAAAAAGAGTCTGAGGTTCTGGTTCTGGATGGCTGAAGGCCGTGCGCAGTGAGGGGTCAGCCACTTAAGAGGGTTGACCAATACCCCAATCCCCTCGCTGTGCTTGGCCATTTAAAAAAAAAAAAAACAGGGAAGTTTGTCTGTTATACATAACTGACATGAGTGTAACTTGCATCGCTGTGATACTCTGCTTATGACTTCACCTATTGCATCACAGATGACATCTGAAATCCATGGTGGTCCGAGATATAATTATGTCAGTTACTTATAACTTGTGAATTTCCCAGATTTTTGGGTTCTTAAATGTTAGTGATTTTTCAGTGAATTTCTAAGGGTTTTTTTAATGTAAGATGTAGGATATTGGGTTATTAGTTGTGTGGCCTGCACAAGTAATAGGTTCACAATTCTTCTTACTGGGAACCAAGCACCCCATTGTAGCGTTTGACTCTCTCAGGGTAGTGAGGCAGAGCAGTCCAAGGCCTACTCAGGGGAGGTGGTGTGGGCTACCCCAGGTCAATATCTAATCCTGCAGAGTCCCCACTGCACCAGGCTACCTGTGCGCAGTTACCGGGCTGCGCACGACAGTAGTCTCCCACGATCAGCCCATACATGTGTGCACACGCATGTGTACATGTGTTCACGTGTAACCAGCCAAGTGCCCCTTACCCTTGCTGCATCGCAGTGGCCTTATCTTATAAGATGGACACTGGTGGTAAACATGTGCAGTACGTTTGCCATGTGATTACCATGGGTGAGACACATGTAGTGAGACTCACCCACAGTAAAACGTCCAAAACTGGGTGATCCAAAAAGCACAAAATCCGGGCGCACTGAATGAGCTGAACTCAACTGCAACACAAGTTAAAATCTTACTACCTTCCTCAGGTATAACTCCACTTTAACGTTTGTTTTTTTCAGTGAAAATATATACTGTTTGTATATCAGCTGACATGTTTAGTCCACCGACCTTCCTCAGGACTCACATTGGACACATATTTGGCCACATTTGAATACCTTTTAAGAAGAGCTACTTAGAAACAGCGGTTCCACCAATAAATTGGAGTACGTAATCCATGTTTTAAAGGTTTGATAGTCACATTTGTTATATATACCCTAGTTGACATCTGTAGGCAACAGCTGTAAGTTTACACCTCTGCTTATGTTTTACATCCAGTGCTAAAGCTACTTATTAATGGTGTGTGACTTCTTTGTCCTCAGTTTTCATTCTAGAACGAGTCATTAAAATACAAATACTGTCTGATGCATGTTGAGCAGAGCCTCTGGCTGGATAAAGCATGCTGACATAGCAACATTATTGTTTACAAAGTACTTGAAGACAGCAGTTTTAAACAGGCTGAGCAACCTCATTCTATGACTCGGCCCCTGGGGCAAGGGTGCTACTGTTGATCTTATCCAAATGGCATTAAATCAAGTTTCACCTTTTACATTAGAGCCAGTGGTTTTCAGCATCATGCAGATGTATCGAGCATCATGCAGATGTAAAGAGCAAAGGTTT
The DNA here is from genome assembly GCA_963921515.1 of Calotriton arnoldi. Classification (NCBI taxonomy): domain Eukaryota; kingdom Metazoa; phylum Chordata; class Amphibia; order Caudata; family Salamandridae; genus Calotriton; species Calotriton arnoldi. Next base: position 11,570 of record CAWUFW010025917.1, on the reverse strand, counting down.
TTGCGTCATGCTTCAAGCAAAATAGTGTACAATTCAGGAAGTGTTGATGGCACTTGAGATGACTAATGGTGGTCACATGAAGTGCAACCCCACCGCTGCTGATCCAGCGGTATACCAACAACAGATACTCTACTACCATATACTCACCTGGGCCCATAAACACACAACTGAGTAGACCGCTGGTTTAGTTAAAGTTTTACATTTCACAATATTCAGGATTAGTTTATTTAATATTCCTAACTAACCTTTCACTGATCAAAAAGTTCTTTCCTCTGGTCGATGGACCATTAGTTGAACTAGTTGATGGTGATAATTAACATAACTCTTATCTTGTCTTTTATTTGGAATAAATGATCACAGACTTGGGAAGTTTTTAAAAATCTTTATCTAAATTAAATGCATGTGAACCATTTCAAAATACAGTGCAGTCACCATCTTTCTTAGGAGAGAAAATTCAATTGATTAAATATCAAATATATACTTCGGACTCATACAATGATTAATGCTTAGAAAGGGAGAGGACAGAGAGAAAAGAACATCTGCAAATAACGTGAAATTATAGTTACCAAGAATGGTGTGAAAGACCAACCCCCTGGCCAAAGGGCTGGTAAGGGTCCCCCGGGATAGGTCGGGAGACAAAGACTTCAGGACAGGATTTAGGACAGGATTGTTGACCTCTCTAGAATACCGACGATTACGCCGCACCCCTCTCTGACACTCTCTTCCTCCTTGAGATTCTTCCGCGATCTTCTGATCTACCCAATTAAGTTAGGATAAAAAGTTCTGCTTCAGGTTCTGCATTCGGTTCGTCATCAGCATCTCACAGCATCTCTCCCAGCAACAGCATCTCCGACTCACAGCATCTGGACATCCCCAACTAACTAGCTAACTAAAGCTACCTTAGTTATACCTTCGTTTCTTCATGTTCCACCCACTAAAGTTTCAATATCGTAAAAATATGAAATATGATTGGTCAGGCAAGGGGGAAAGCTCCATCACACCATGCTTACATGTCATTAAAATCAGTTCAACTATTGTTCGCAAACCCATCCCCTTAATTTTTATTCATGTATTGAGTTCCCATACACATTCACATTTTATTTTGAAACATTAATATAACATTATGAATAAGAGTCCTCATCGCCGAACTTTTCACCCTCCGTTCCCCGGGCATGTCACTGGTGTCCTTGGCTCCCGTTCAATATCTAAGTCATCATTCCGGGTTAACTTTCAGTGGACATGCGCAGTCCTTTCATTACTCAGCTTAATTCAGTTATGCTTGAGAGGCCCAAATGCGCACTAATAATAAAGTCAGAAAGACAAATATTAATTTCACAAATAAAATGATCACACTGTATACCTCCCACCTCTACTCTATTCTCCTTTTCTTATTAATACTTTTCCTGCATTATCATTAATAAAATAGCTTGTTTTCGTTTCAGCTAAGCAGATGCCATGCACGCGAGTCTTCAAGACTCCATTTTAGTGTCATCTGCTCAAGCGCTAGAATTTCCCTCCAAGCGTTACCTCGTCATACTACGTAGATGCAGTTGACGCATGCGCACAACAGTTTTCCCGTTTAAAGCGGTATTAGTCCGTCTTCATTGTTATCCGCATTAGTACACACATAAGCAAGCTTCACTAACCCGCTTGTTCATGTTGTGCGTATTAGTTATTCACAAACATGATTAATAACTTGTTAATGAGTTAAACGAGTGGATTGCCTCCGAGCAAGTCTCTTTCTTACGAGACCTTGCTCCATCAATCCCCTCTCTGATGGCATTTTTGAGCCATCACAAAATTACCCATCCCTTCCCAGATGCCAACTTTAGCATATCTCAGTTTCTCTTTCTTGCATTTGATCTGTCAGCCTCTCCTTTTCCTTTCATATTTTTCATCTTTTTATATATCTTTCCTTTTATCTCCTCCAGCTTAATTTCTTCGTATTCCCTCTTTCGTTTCTTTCCTTTCCCTTCTCTTTCTAAATGTATTCTTCTTTTCCCCTCTGCTTCTGCAACATTTACATTTGATCATTACTATCATTACTATTGTCATTATCACAACTACTGGTAATATTATTTGACCTAGAAAACTCTTTCCAAAATTAGTAAACCATTTCCCTATTGATGTTATACTCTTTGTTAATTTTCCCCATACACTGTCAACCTCCATTTGCGTCAAGTCATTATGCATTCTTGTAATATTTCCAATATATCCTTTAATTTCCTTACTTTTGTCTGGAATGTAAGTGTAGCAATGTTGAATTTTCAACATACCACAGACTCCGCCCTCTTTTGCCAATAGAATATCAAGAGCAAGACGATTTTGTAAAACCATAGACCTTATTGCAACCATCTCTGTATTAATCATTAAGAATCCTCCTGCAGTATCTGTAGAAAGACGATCAACTATTGTTGACAATTTGCAAATTTTACGTGAATTTAGAATGACTCCAACTGAGGGTATCAATGCACTAAATATATCACCTACTATTTCAGAACAACTAGCTCTTCTTCTCCGTGTTAGTCCATTAGATATTTTATTGATTCCATTGATTCTGTCCACATGGTAGATTTTTGGAAAAACTATTCCAAAATAACAGCTCCCATACCATTTTGCAGGTAACCTATAATAGGCATTATTCCCGCATACATAATAAATTCCTGGAAATACAGGACCGGTTCCCCCTTTTAGTCCCAATCCTCCTAAAATGAGGAAGTTGTGTTCACATTCACTGGAACCAATGAAATTGTTATTATAATCTGTCTTTAACCTATGGAGGCCGAATTCTCCCTTTTTCACAAAGTCTAGGGACATCTCAGCATGAGCTTCGCCCTTTGCATAAATTCCTTCTTTCTCAGCCCATGAAGGTACATGGGATTTTTGTTCAGCAGCTTTCCTAGTTAAATCCTGTCTCCTTTCTTGTACTAAATTCAAAATCTCTTTTTCTTCTTCACGTAATATACATGTTAGGTTATCCTTGTGTGCTTGTGTTATATCTATTGAACTCATTGTTAAGAAAAATTCACCCATGAACTGTGCATTTTTACTACTAAATACTGGATTCATATTCTTTCTTATAGCTAATTCTGAAAACACTACATCTAAATTTGAATAAAAATACTGAAGTTTCCCTGTTACGTAAAATAAACTTGATAAAACACTACATGATACACCATATGTTAAAGGTATATGGTGATAAGTCACCCCTTCTGACACCGATGAGGGTAATTTCATACAAACATAACAATTACTAATCTCCATTGTATTAACATACTGAAATAACAATTTAGTAAACACATTTAAAGATGAATCATTGTCTGATTCATCATGATAGTTTATCTCATCTTCTACCCCTATTTCGATTCTAGTTCCCTTTATTCTATCTACTTTCTCATAAGTAATTGTACTATTCTTGTTACTTGTTTCCATTAACAAAGGTACTCCTATTGTTAGGAATAACCACACTAATACTACTAATAAAATACTACATAAGCAAAATCTTAAACATTCGTTTCGGTCAAGGGGCACTAGAGGGCGCACGGCAAGATGGCCGCTCTGTAGAGCTGCTCCGCCGGCCGAGCTCACGATCCGACAACAATCCTTGACATCCAGACCTGCCTCCTGCCTCAACCGACTGCTACAGTTCCCCCAACAGCTGTGGAGCATTCTGGCCGGACATCGTGGTCGGAAGCATCGCCATAGCGGAGTTTGATGACTGTGTGACTCTGGGCCTGCGCTGACGGCGTGGCGGCTCGGGACGCGCTCGGACCGTGCGCTTGAGGTAGGCCGCGGCCGGCGCTGGTGGTGGACTGGGAGTGCTAGGGGTGTGCTCGGCTCCCTGGGCCTGACGTACGGCGGACCGTGCAGTGGATCCTGGTGGACCGGTGGGTGCCCAGACGACGACTACTACGTTGGCTGGAAGGCCGCGCCGCCTCTGGGTCCCCGACTGCGTGGCCTCTCGGCGTCAGGCTTGTCTGGGGGCTGCGCTGTGTCTCCTGGCCTCGCGGCCAGCCGGTGTAAGGCCGCGGGTCCACTTTAGGCTGCTAATGTGTGCCGCTCTATACCCCCGCATGCCAGCCCACTAAGCGCTCTTTACCTGGCCAACTTTCAGCCTCTGCGCACTCCGGCTCCGGGCTTCCTTACCTCCTGGGGGGCCCTCCCTCTACCATCCGCCCTGTGTTTCTCCGACTGCGAGGGGTGAAGAAGCTTCGGGAGACCCACATTGTTGTTGCAGCTCCCGTTGCAGTGACGCTCAGCCGCCAGTCTTACTGCAATCTGTGGAGCTGCCCCTGTGCTCTACGCTGCGGTGTTGCCTGCCTGCTCACAGCGCTGATTGCCTCTGCCTCATCTGGACAGCCCTGTCAGTCCTCCTCCTGACTGTGCGCACCATTCACGTAATTGGGCCTGCTTTTCCTCCCTTGCCCTCGCCTCCTTTGGCGCTGGTGTCCACCAGAAGTACGGGCCTGCTGAACCTTTGTCGCGTGGTGTCCCCCCCCTTCGGGCTTGGCGCCAACCTGCTAATTCAGACATTTAGATCCTGCACTGGCTCCAGTGACGGCTGCTCGGTGATACTGTGCAGCCGCTAAATTGGGGTCCGCTTTGCGCTGGTGCTCTTGGGGGAGCTGCGCCTTGCTCACGCTGAAACTGCAGTAGCCTCTCTGACCCCCCTGCAGCAGATCTCGCTGGGGGCACTGCATCAATTTCATTTATTGGGACAGCGGTCTACTTAAGATATTGTGGAGGCCTGTGTTCAACTGCTATACCAGCGTATTGGGTATACTGGACTGCGTGCACGCCATGGGGAAACCCAACCACGCCTCACCTTTGAACCCCGAAAAACTGGCAGATCTGCCCAACATGCAGCCTCGGACTCGGAGGCAGACACTCCTAACGATCACCTAACTAACATTGACAAAACGCTCCTTGCGGTGCAGGCCAGCCTGCTGTCCATTGATGGCAAGATTGACCATCTCAATCTTCGCATGGATCACATGTCATCCAAACTGGACAAGCATGCACAGCGCCTGGGGGAAGCCGAGACGCGCATCTCGGATGCTGAAGATGGGTTGCAGCAGGTTACACACAAGGCGGCCTCTATGGAGAAAGTCCTCGCCGTCATCCAGGCTCGTAATGAAGACTTGGAAGCCAGATCGCGCCGTAACAATGTGCGCATTACGGGCCTGCCAGAATCCACGAATACGGGCCGCCTCGAGACCTATGTGGAGAAGCTTATACGGGACATTTTTGGGCCGGAACAGTTATCGCAGGTCCTCATCGTGGAGCGCGCCCATCGCTCCTTGGCTGCAAGAACCCCCCCGGGTGCCCCGCCTCATCCTATCATTGCCGCCTTCTAAATTATAGAGACCGGGATGCGATTCTCCGCCTTGCCCGAGAGAAGGGCACTATCACGCAAGAAGGTAACACCCTTTCCTTTTTCCCCGATTTCACGCTGGCGGTACAGGAGGCCCGTAGGGAGTACCAGCCTGCCAAAAAACTTCTCCTTGCTGCACGTATACCGTACGCTATGCTTTATTCTGCAAGGTTGCGTGTGGAAGACAATAGGAAATACAAGTTCTTCAACTGCCCAAAATCGGCTTTGGATTTCGCTAAGACTGTATCTCATCGCAACCGGTCCCCCAGGCATACGGGAGGAGACGAAACTGCAGGCCACGATGACACGGCTGATGGGCAAGGCGGACTTTAACTTCTCCGCACTGAAGTGATGCAGTGCTCCTGGTTCTTCATTTGTTATTGTACTGTATCCTACTTGGTGGGGCCTCTGGTGGGCTGCGGAATGGTCTGGGCTGTGACAGGAATATATAGATTGATAATGACTTTCTGATTACACCTACCTGTTCTGCCCTTTCAGTGTAATGTTTGTACCACAATATTGGGAGGGCTCTCCTTCATGTTTACATGAGATATGTGATTTCAGAGGCTGGGACTGGAAGGGCATGATAGCTCGGCCGCCTCCTACTTCCACCGGGAGGGAGTTTGTGCTTGGCGCCCCCCTATATGGGTGTTCCCCGTCATTGGTTGTTCCCTTGGGACTGTACTGGGGATTTGTTCCTGGGTGTTCGGGATGGCTTTAGCGTGTTGGGGTTGCTGAAGTGGGTGGGGGGTGATGTGGTGGGGGGTGTGGTTTGGGGCTTGTTCATGTGGCTAGACAGTTTCCTATTGTACTGGATATTGCTCATGATTTCTGTTTACGTTTTGGACATGTGGTAGATTCCCTAATTAATATACTCTGCTTTCGATATGCATAGTAATGGTATGACAATTTCTTGTCTAACATGGAATGTACGGGGGCTCAATTCGCCGAAAAAGATCCGACAGGTGATAGCTCACTTAGAACGCCACCACATTAGCATTGCCCTCCTGCAAGAAGCACATCTCACACGAAATACTGATCAGCTGGTTGGGACTCGCTGGTCCGGCTTTCGCCTGGCCTCCTCCTATTCCTCCTACAGTCGGGGGGTACTCACACTGATAAAATAGGGTCTCCCTTTTACAGCTCACCGCACTCACACTGACTCTGCGGGTCGTTATGCTATAGTGCATGGTACACTAGCAGGAAAACTGGTCACCATTGTTAACTGTTATGGTCCAAATATAGATGACCCTGGTCTATATGAGAGTCTTCTTGCGGTCCTGCGAGACTGGCCAGACGCAGCGATTTTTTTGGGGAAAGACCTAAACACGCACCTGGACCCCTGCAAAGATAAGTCTAGCGGTAGGGAGGGACATTCGCCAGGGGCGGCTCATGTCATTAATTCCGGGCTAGTGGAGCTCGGTCTGCTGGACTTGTGGTGACACAGACATGTAGAAACGCTTGAGGGCACGCATATTTCTACAGCACATGGCAGTTGGTCTCGCCTTGATTACTGGCTGGTGAGCGAGGGGGCGGCGGGCTGGGTGACTGAAGTGGAGAGTCTGCCACGCACTCTCTCTGATCACTGCCCTGTGCAACTCACTCTCTGTATTCCCCTAGTGACTCCTCGATCCTTCAACTGGCGTTTTCGCTCTGAGTCATTGTTGGACCCTCTCTATTTGGAAACCATTCGCGAGGCCATTACTCAATACTTTGCCAACAATACGGGGTCTGTAGATAGTGCTGGAGTACTCTGGGAGGGTTTTACGGCCACTATTCGGGGCACTTGCATCAGTACATCGCCTGGCATATTAAAAGATTTACGGGGCCAAATAGCTAAGGTAGAGGCTACGCTGACCCGCCTCGAGCGCGACTATGAATGTGCACCCAATGAGTTGACCCTGGCGTCCCTCAAAGAAGCCATGCTTGAACATGCGAAATTGGCTGAGGGAGAGCTGAGATATATCTCCAAGCGACATGTAGCTCGCTCCTATGGGGAGGGTGGGAGGCCAGGACACCGATTAGCCATGAAAATTAAACACCGCTTGAGCCAAGACATAATCCCTAAGATCACAGACAAATCAGGACACGATCACTATAGCGTCACAGATATTAAAGAACAGTTCAGACAGACATATGAGACACTGTACACATCTCAAGGCGAGACAGACACTGGGGAACTCGATGCCTACTTGTCGCAGGTGGCCCTTGCATGGTTGTCAGAGGGGCAGAGAGATTATTTGGGTCAACCTATCACAGTGGAGGATGTTCGCATGGCCATAGCCTCTCTCTCTAACAAAAAGGCCCCTGGCCCGGATGGCTTTCCCTCTGAATTCTACAAGGCCTACACTGAGGAGCTCACCCCCTTTTTGTTGGAAATGTATGCGGAGGCCTATGACTCAGGCATCCTTCCCCCGTCTCTTCGTGAGGCATTAATTATTACCCTATTAAAAAAGGACAAACCACCTGATCATTGTGATTCATATAGGCCACTATCGCTCATTAATACCGATGTAAAAATTTTAGCGAAAATATTGGCCACTCGCCTCCAACCGTTGATGCAGAACTTGGTCCTACCAGACCAATCTGGGTTTATACCCACGCGGTCTACATCTCATAATCTTCGCATTCTGTTTACTCTGTTCCACACCCTCTCTCCTGAATTGCCGGCGGCAGCTGTCATGCTTGACGCTGCCAAGGCGTTTGATTCAATTGAATGGGGTTATTTGTTCTTTATCCTCCAACGAATGGGCTTCTCTCCCTTTTTTGTTAACTGGGTCAAACTACTCTATGCACACCCTACGGTGCGGGTCCGAGTCTGGGGGTCATACCTCAGACTCGATCTCCATAACTAGAGGTACTCGGCAGGGGTGTCCCCTTTCACCACTGCTGTTTGCCCTAACACTGGAACCCCTAGCCTGTCTCATTCGGCATTGTCACAAATACGCGGCTATCAATTTGCATCACCGTCCGCTCATCATTTCGCTATATGCGGACGACATGCTGCTTTTTATTCGGGAACCTCGTACCTATTTGGCGCCTGTCCTGCGGGAATACATCCGGTTTGCTCGACTCTCCGGATTATCTATAAACTGGTCTAAATCGGTGGTGATGCCACTTACCACATGCACGCTCCCGCATGAGCTAGAATTCCCCCTTGTGTGGGCGACAGAGTCGGTTAAGTATTTGGGGGTCTGGATTCACCGGGATCCTGATAGAGTAATCCGGGAGAATTATGGCACTGCTACAACGTGGTTGGAACATCAAATAGACAGGTGGATTCGTCTTCCACTCTCCCTTGCGGATCGCATCGCTCTTGTAAAGATGGTGGTGTTGTCGAAATTTTTATACCTTTTTAATAACGTGCCTATCCCTCTCTCCCAACATTTTTTTAAGACACTACGTACGTTGCTTCTTCGTCTAATTTGGGGGGAAAGCAGGCTCGGGTGGGCTGGCGAACTCTTCTCCTTGATTATAAGCACGGGGGATTCAATGTCCCTGATATTTATTTGTATTATCTCTGTGCGCAGGCACATTACGCACATTTCTGGTTCGCACCTCAGGATTTTATTCCGCATGTAGCGGTGGAGCACTGGGATGCACATCCCATACCGCTGAGCTCCATCCTAACACATAGCCGTCGACTTACGCCCCGTGATACAATCAACACCATCAATTCGACGATTGCTGCCTGGCAGGCACTGGGCCGCTTAGCTGAGAAATTACCTTTATACTCTCCGCTGCTCCCTATCGCTTACCACGCGGACATTTCAGTGACTCACGAGGAGGGAATCATGCGCATCTTGGCTCAGGCGGGCATCGACAAAATGCAGGATTTATTTCCTCATGGCACATTTTTGACATCTGCTGATGTTGACTATATCCAGCATAAAACCCTGTTGTTCACATTCTCGCTTCACAGACTGAGGAGAGCGTTGCAGGTCCACTTCCCGATGTTTCCTGCGGAACCTCCGACGTCCTTGGCTTTGCACACCTTACTTACCAGCCCCACTGGACACAGGCTTGTTACTAAATTATACCGAGCTGCCAGGGCAGATAGGGCCCTCCCCGAAGATAAGAGCCTGAATAAATGGAATGAGTGTCTGGACCCGCAGCTCACCCAGGAAGAATGGGAACACTGCTGTGCTTTGACTGGTGCACTCACATCTAATGGAAATTTACGCATTATACATTTCAAATACCTTCACCAGATCTACCATACACCCCACCGGCTTTTTAAATATGGTCTCAGGGAATCATACACATGTACACGATGCGGTGCTTCGGGTGCGGACTTTTGGCACCTAGCTTGGTCCTGCAGACAGGTGAGGAACTATTGGATTGAAGTAGTGGCTAGACTGTCCAAAATTATTGGGGTTGCTTTGATTTGCTCGCCTCAGGTGTGTTTATTGGGGCTACTCCCTTCTCTAAAAGGTGCTACAGGTAAACTAGCTAGAGTGGCACTACTTATTGCCAAGAGGCGAGTGGCGATGGTGTGGGACAGCAAACGGAGTCCTACAGTTGCACTATGGCTCAAAGATTTGACACATTGCAGAGAGAATTTAGTGTTATATGCGTAGGAGTTGCCGGTGACCTCTCGTCCAAATGATATCTGGGAGCCTCTGTTGCTATATTTACGTTCAATTGCTCCGCATGATGCCCCTGAAATTGCGACTGCATAATCACTGTTACATATCGATGTTTGAGATGTATGATAATCACAATTGCACTGTCGAAGCTGGAATCTACCCTATGTGTATATACCCTATGGCCATGCTTTGTTTGTTAGCATTGTTTTTTCCTTTGTTCTCTAACAATGTCAAGGTTCAGGTTCAAATACACTTTATTCGGATAACATCGTATCCATAAAAGCACAAAACACAACAGCAAACAAGAAAAAATGTGCAGGTTAAAAAGTAGTAATAGATCATTAAAACCATAGCAACATACAATGTACAATAATATTTTAATTAATTAAGGGGACATAAAACCTAGGGATTAGACATCATTTGTCGTGCTCGAGCAGCAATTCTCAAAAAAGTGCCAGTGCGGAAAACCAACTCTTCATCGTCTAAGGTAAGTAATTTTAAATGGGCATGTTCCAGACTGATGGGTATACGTTTTTTAAAATAGGGAGTTAAAAACCACTTAATATATTTTAAATAATATTTACAGAAGAACCGAAAGTGCTGGATAGATTGTCCACTCTGACCGTCGCACGGGCATGGAATATGATCCAAGTCATGGTGGTAACCAAGAGGGAAACATAATACAAATTTGATGGTACCAGCCCTTAATCGAAACAGAAGGCTCCTCTCCCAATGGCTCATTGGCAGTGTGATGTAATTAGCCAACTGGTGTGCACAATCCGCCATGGCCATGTAGCTATGGACAAGAGGTTTATTGTATTCCTTCTCATATCTTTCTGTTCTATATAATGAGTAGAGCGCGCTCCTAAGCTCACTTTTATTTGCGGCCATCGCTGTACTAGGGTCTGTGTAAAAGCTTCCCTTATTAACACTACAAAGGCTCTGATGCACCCCTGACAGCCATGGTATGTCTTTACCTTTTGCACATGCCATGCAATCGCTAATAATCTCTTTTGTCAGGGATGATGCCGAGTTTTTCCAGACTGATAACCAGAAGAGGGCAGGACGCGCTCTGATATAATCTTCAGTAAAATATAAATTAAGTTCATTATGGCAAATATATTGGGGTGTAGAGATTGGGACGCCTAGTAATTTCCTACAAAATCTATTTTCTTCCTGTTGGATGCCAGTACTGTTGGCAAAGCCTCAAATCTCAGCGCCATATGTGGCTGTCGGCACACATTGAGACTTAAAAAAAATTTAAATCGCACCTGTTCTCTTTGGGCGTGGAAGGCTAAGAATCGAGTTGGTGGCCTTTGAGAACTTGCTCCTGGCGTGAGCCATATGCTCACTCCAAGAGCCGTTCGCAGCAAAGACCACCCCAAGATAAGGAAAAGAATTAGTACTCATCAGCTTCTGATTGCCCACAAGTATAGTATTAAGTTGACGCTTCCTTGGGCCGCACGACATACAAAAGACTTTTTAAAATTAGTGCGTAAGCCCAGGCTGGCCATATGGCTCTCACAATGTCATTATTTTGCACTGTCGTCTCTGTGTATTGTATGATGCTTTATGAAAATCATAAATAAATAAAAAAATTAAAAACA
>CAWUFW010025916.1:0-38911 GCA_963921515.1 Calotriton arnoldi | reverse complement strand
CATGGTCTGTGACATCCCACCAGCAGTCGCCACAGTATGTTGGAAGGTACCGGTGGCAAAGAAGTGTAGGGCTGCCATCACCTTCACCTTGGGGGTCAGCGCTGTAGGATACGGCCGGCCAGGCTGCAATTGTGGGGCCAACTGCACTGCCAAATCCTCAATCAGCTGCCTGGTGAAGCGGTACCGTCGGATGCTGTCCCGTTCCACCATCGTTGCCAGGTCTGGGAATGGTCGATGGACAGCAGGAGCCCTGCAAGTGCAGAGGAGAAGTAAGCAAGATTGTCAGTCACCCCACATATGCGGCATTGAACACACTCAGTATCCCAACATACATCATTAGGAGGCACAACTACATGAAGTGTGCAGTTCCGTAAGGACATGTATGGTACATACATGGCCAACATCTGTCAACACGGTCCAACAAGTGGCATCAATTAGTCCCAGGTTGGCCCATTGGATATCATGAGGACGTGTCACAGTTCCTATCTCCTGCTGCCGTGTCACAATCACCCCCACAGTGACATGTGAGGACAGATGTGCCCCAGGCACCACAGCTCAACGACAGGTACATTCCCAGGGACCCTGTATTGCCACATGGACACTGGCATTACATGGAGTATCATGTATACACCACAGCAAAACAATCATGACCCCCACAGGTAGTGGTCCCACTTGCCACGGCAGGACAGACATGGACGTCTGTGACACATACACGCACAACATCAAAGTCCATGCACACACAACGTGGATGTGGAGACTGTCTCCCATTGTGCACATGAAATCAGAGACATTGTAAACACTACATGCACAAAGACTGTGGAGGACCATCACTATTGTGCCACTGAGACACCCTGGCTCAAACATACCGTCCCACATGGGACTCACGGGGTATGTGACATGACATACACATACACCACCGTGAAATGTGACCATGGCACATGCACAGATATGAACAGTTGCACATCACAGTGGTCATGTACACGTAACACCCAGGATCCTGTCCCCATGAACACGTGCACAGCCTGGGGGTGGCTGCCCACAGGTGACACCCACAGGACAACATGTACACCAACATACACACAATAGGAAATGCAGCCTTACATGCCTTATGATAAAGTTTGGACAGGCTGTCGTGATGTAGGTGTGCCCCTCACTCCCTGGGAGCTATCTGTGGCTGGCATATGTCCATCTGAGACAGGCATGCTGACATATGCCAGTCACATGTACAGTGATGCGTTGAACAGCAATGGACCGATCTGTGCCCCCGGCCGGCCCATTGCATTCAATGTGTGCGGGTACGCGTTGTACCCCTGTACGCGTTGAACAGCAATGGACCGATCGGTGCCCCGGCCGGCCCATTGCATTCAATGTGTGCGGGTACGCGTTGTACCCCTGTACGCGTTGTACTGCAATGGACCGATCGGTGCTCCCGGCCGGCCCATTGCATTCAATGTGTGCGGGTACGCGTTGTACCCCTGTACGCGTTGAACAGCAATGGACCGATCGGTGCCCCGGCCGGCCCATTGCATTCAATGTGTGCGGTACGCGTTGTACCCCTGTACGCGTTGTACTGCAATGGACCGATCGGTGCCCTCGGCCGGCCCATTGCATTCAATGTGTGCGGGTACGCGTTGTACCCTGTACGCGTTGAACAGCAATGGACCGATCGGTGCCCCGGCCGGCCCATTGCATTCAATGTGTGCGGGTACGCGTTGTACCCTGTACGCGTTGTACCGCAATGGACCGATCGGTGCGCACCCATTGACAATGGCCTTGCCTGGCAACGGACGCGTTTTCGAATTTCGAACGAGTCGGTTGCTGGAAATTCAGTTGGTCACCCACAACAATGTTGCAAAATCATGTATGTCATGAAGTTGAAGATTTGAAGGATGCTGTGGGCGTGTATTGGTGCTGCTATTCCATGGATTGGCCAGATTCAGAAGATGCAAACGACTTGGACCTATCACTTTGGACACAAGGGACAGTATCTGCCTCTCCAGCACATATATATTGCTGGCTGTTCCCCTGAGAGCTCACTTGCCCGCACTACATGCTCCAGGACGACATCTGCCACTGCACTGCTACTGTCTCTGCCCCTCTGGACCCTGCAATGGCACGTACTGTGGAGAGAGCCCCAGCCTTCAGCCTTGAGGAGAACCAGGCCCTGCTGGACAGCCTACTTCCACAGTACAGCAAACTGTATGGGACACCAGGGGAGCAGGTGAGTGTTCTGTGCACTGCCTTTCTGAATGTGCATATTGTCTGACTAGCAAGGCTGAAAGTCTGCACGCCACTGGCTAGCAGGCTCACTGAGTAGTTGTCACCCCCCATAGTGTGTAGTGACATGCACTGGACAGGTATGGTGCAGTGACAGTGCATTTGAACAAGGTTTTATTTCCCATGCAATGATACCATGTAGTGACGTCTGGCAAACTGTCCATGGGCAGCTTTGCACTGCCTGTGTACATCATGTGCCCCTGTGATTGAGACATGTATATACAACTGTGTCATGCACGGATATGTTGCATGTGTAGTAATGGCCTTTTCACTTTGTCATCCTGACAGGTTAATGCCCATCGGAAGCAGGAGATCTGGAAGGACATCGTCCGGGCTGTCCGGTCCATGGGGGTCTACAAGCGCCGGATCCGCAACTGCCAGAAGAGGTGGCAGGACCTTCGGGGCTGGACCCGGAGGATTGCACGGGTCCAGCTGAAGCTGTCGCCTCCTCGCAGGAGGGGCGGAACACGGACCCTGACCCCCACAAGCTCCAGATCCTGGCGGTGGTGTTTCCAGACCTGGATGGGCAGCTGAAGGCCAGACAGCAGCAAGGAGGGGGTGAGTCAAAGACTGCACTGTGAACTCTGTATTACATGCTTTGTGCCCTCCTCTGGCCTGGTTCAACTGCCACAGTGCAGCAGTCATGTTGTCCAGGAGCCATGTCCCTCTATTGTGCACTGCCCACTGCTCATCTGATACCCAGGTGTGGCCCTTACATTCAGGGAATTGTGTCACTTGGGACTGTGTCCTTGCAGTTTGCTTCACTAAAGGTGGGGGACAGCATCTGTTTCCCTAACTCTGTTGTGGGCATCATGGGTGGGTCCATTGTTCACACAACGCCTGTGTTCGGACATGTAATCTGCGTGTTGCTTTGATATGCGGTCCACTTGCTGAGCTGAGCCACCACATGTGCCTGGGGTATGTGGCACACGCCCATGCAGCGGGTGGGAACAATGTTTGGGCCCCAGGAGTGTGCAGATTACGTGTGTCACACATACATAGCCAGCTATCCACTGTCCAGGGCTCATCCCTCATTCATGTGGGGCAGGACAGTCATGCCTACTACAGGCCATGCAATGCACTCTGTACTCCCACTCCCGTGTATCAGCTGACACATTGTGCGCAGTGATTTGACCCCTCAGGTGTCTGCCTCTGTGTCAGTGTGCTGTGGATTAGTTGCCAGGACTGCTGGGGTGTTTCTTGGTAGGGGCTCAGCATGCCCCTGGAGATGTGACCATAGGAGACGATACTTGTGTGTCACATAGGTGTTTGATCAGCTGCCCGTGCAGACTGGGGTATGCAAATGTGAAGTTCAGGCAGCTGTTCCCCATTCACAGCAGATTGTGAGGGGCTCAGGTTCAGAGGGTAGTGTCACAGGTCTCCCATATGTCCAATAGGTATGACCTGGAGAGATGAGGGTTAAGATGATGTGTTGTGGGGGGATGTACATGTGCACTTGTGCAGCTCCAGGACTTGCATTCCCCATGACCTACTATTGTGACACAGTGCAGAGTGTTGTTGTCTGGCTGCCAAGTCATACATCACTGAGACAGTGATGTATGACTTAGCAGTCATGCCTCCGCCATGGCATTTGTCTACTTATTGGTGATCCTGCAGGGGAGTGACATGTGCTACATGCACACCATTGTGGCGATGGCTATCAGGACATGGGTGCATCATGGTGTCTGTCGCTGGTATGCATCACATGCATTTCCTATTTGACTCTGGGCATCCCTTTCACCCGGAAACCTGTACTGACTCAGTGGCAAGAGCTGTGATGTGTGCATGTCCACATGCCACACCGTGTCCTCTGCACTGTCCAACTACTGTGTAGTTGGTGCATGTGTCCACACTGGGGTGTTGCAATCCAACAGACACCAGACAGATGGGTGCAAGGCCATGTGGGATGTGAGTGCCATGGTTGGCATCAGACTGACAATTGGCTGCTCCTGTTCAGTTAGGGCACTTTTAGCAATGTACAACTAATGATGCCAGGGCTTGCTCTGTAATGTGCTGTGCTCACAGTGGTGTGTGCGTTTGGTGCAGGTGACTGATGTCTGTCTGTTTCCCCATTGTTTGCAGATACATCCACGGCCACGGAGAGCCAGACTGGGTCAGCAGCCGAGGAGTGGTCGGAGGGACCCAGTGGCACGGAGGGCGAGGGGAGCCACACCGAGGAGTCCTCAGCACCATCCACCTCAGCTGAGGACCAGAGCAACTCGGAGGATGACTCCCTTATGGAGGCGGGTGTCAGCAGCCACCACACCCCAGCTAGTGTTGCTGTCCCCGCCACCACCAGCACCACCACCGCCCTCCCATCGGCTCCCATTCCCCAGGTCCGTGGAGGCTCCCATGTTCGGGAGCGTGTCTCCTTTGGGCCAGGCACCGCACCCCTGCCCCTGTGTCCCCTGCTGCCCTGAGTGAGGAGTCTGTGTAACTCCTTCGCCAGCTCCATGTAGGGCAGACAGCCATGCTGAGTGTCCTCCATGCGCACACCGCTCAGTTGACTCAGCTGGTGTCATTCATGGAGGGCATCTCATCGGGCATGTCTGACCTACAGAGGGGCAATAGGTCCATGGACTCCTCCCTGACGGCAGCAGTGTCCCTCCTCAGACAGTCCCTCACCCCTCCTGCCTCTGCTCCATCCACACTCCCCAGCACCTTACCCATCCCAAGCACACACACACCGGCACAGGCACACACCAGCACACACACATCCAGCACACAGACACACACGCCACAAACAAAACGCACACGCACGCACAGTCAGGGGACTGAAACCAGACTCACAGGGGATGGGGACCTGGTCACACACACACGCATCCACGAGCACTGCGCAGTCCTCAGTTGCCTCTCCCTCCAAAACACCCTCCCTTGCCTCACCTGCAACCCCAAAGACCCAGCGCCTCTTCCTCAGTGACCTCGGCCTCTTCCCTCCGATCCAGCTGCTCCAGCATCCAGGGGGAAGAGGAAGCCCACCCACACGGAGCAGAGTGCCCCTCGCCCCCGGACACCCTCCCCCAGGCGCAGACAGACTGAGGCCCCCACCCGCAAGTCCCCCGGAGTCGTAAGAGCAAGACCCCGCCGCCGCCCTGCAGCTCAGGCACCAGGTCTCCTTCCTCCATCCCTCAGGCCCCCACTCCACAGGTGCCCCCACCACACCCTGCCCCAGGTTCCCCCACCCACAGATATACCATCCCCAAGAGGATCCGGCCTTCTCCCCCTGGCACTTGCTCTCCCGGCACCACACCCCCGCTGCGCTTGTCTGTGCCACTGATGTGGTGAGGGTGTCCTCCCCTCTGTCCAGCCCACCTTGCCTGTTCCCCATTCTCCTCCCCTGGTGGTAGGCACTGCAGTGGAGTCCACTACCACCCTGTCTGACTTGGGCACTGCAGTGGCGGACCTGTCCACTCCATCTGCAGGGTCCACTGCAGTCGTGCCGGCACCCACAACATCTGAGTCATGCCCCCCAGTTGTGCCGGCACACACCATGTCAGACACCTCCACTGCAGTTGTCAGTGGCTCTCCAGCACCCACCACCCCTTCCCTGCTTCCTCCTGGTGAGCCCTGATCCTGTCCCTGCGGTGCCTGGCCTGCCCCCCCGGTTGCCCCTCCTAGTGGATTGTCCCTGGTTTTGTGCAGGCATGCGTAGTGTGACATCTGCCATGTCACCCTGTTTGGAGTTTTACAATGAACTGGCCATTGGCCTTTGTGTTTTTTCTGGACTTTGTTTTCATTCCACACATATGCTGAATAAAGCAACTTTCTGTTCTCTAGTGCTTATGCTTCTGATGTACATGTTGTTGATGATGCTAACCATGCCCTTGCTGCAGTGATGGTGATATTTGGTCTCATGATAATGAAGTGTTACTGTGCAGGAACCCATGTGGTCCAGGGGGAATGTGTCCTATCCTGTGGTGTATCCATGTCATCCATAGCAGCATCTGAGGGTGTCATGTGTTCAGTATTTGGCAATGGGATTCCCTACTTAGATTAGCTATTTCACATCTGTGGCTTCCACCCCTGCACATCTGTTGTGCCTGCCATTGTTCAATTCGCCTACTTCCCTGACCGTGTGGCCATCTCCACTGGACATGCAGGTTTGGGCATCAATGGGGAAGGACTCATCTGTGTTGTCAGTGCAACATTGCTATACAAGTGTGTTGGATCTGTGCTGATGATTCCGTTGGCACTTCCATGACCAGGCTGATGTGACGGGAGCCCTCATTTGGTGCTAATTGTTGATTGTGTGACCAAGTGCTCAGCTGTCATGATGGGGCCCTACTGAGGCAACATATGGCACAGCTTTCCTCACACAGGAGTGGAGTCCCCTCATGGCAGTGTGTACTCCTGTGACATTGCCTGCGCCCAAGGTGTGTGTTGTATGTGCATGTCTGTGTGTTCACTTCCGTTTAGCTGTGCATGCTGTGATCCCTAGTGTTGTACCTGTTTGTGATGCTAGCTGAGTTGACCTATGTTCCCCCAAAGTCTTCTCCCTGGGTTCTCTGTGATGTGGGTGCATGGCACATTACTGGTCATCAGGGTGTCACCCATAGGTGTGTTTGCTGTCAGGGCTGAGTTTGTGTGCAGACGCAGATGGGTCACAGTCAGGTTTCCCCTTGGCACTTGTTGTTTGCCCCTGTCATGTGATTTCCAGTTTGTGTTATCTTTCAGTGATTGTGACACGTTGTGTGTGTGACTGCTGGCACTCCTCAGGGTCCGGGCTGCAATGTTGGTTGTTGTCTATGTGTGTTCTTTGTGGGTGACCTTGGCTTCTTCATTGGTGTGTGACTGTGGCTGGGATCCCATTGGTTGGTGTGGTATTGCCGTCATGTCCATGTACAGCGTAGTGTGCAGTGTGTCAGACATTCAGGAGTCTTGTTGAGTGGCCATGTGTGATGTGTTTCTGCACCTTGGTTCCCACCCACCACCCTGGAATAGTCATGGGTGCATGTGCAATGTCACCAGTGCATGTGTACTTCACTGCTGCACATTGTTGGAGGTCGAGGGGTGTGGTGTTGAGTGTGTGCAGATGAGAGTTGTTGCCCGGCTAGGCCCCTGCCTCCATGTTGGCCTTGGCTTACTGGCCATGCTGATTGATTTGTGCTTGTGTAGGTGTGATGGTAGTTTGTTGCTCAGGACACATGACTGTGGTTCACAGTGTGAACCACATTTAGCTTTGTCATCACAGTGGGATTGTAATGCAGCCCAGGGTCACCACATTGTGGGGGCCCTGGGGGTGGTGCTGTGGTGTGTCTGTGTCTTGCTGTGTCAGTTGCTGTTCCTACGTGCCTGTGTGACTGTGTGATTTGTGCTCCCTCTCATCTGACAATGCCTGCTTGCCCACATAGGGGATTTGGATCCATGAGTTACCTTTGTGTGGCACTGTATGCACATCTGTATGATTGGTATTCAGGTCTCCTCATGTGTTGTGTGGTTGCCTGGGGACACTGGCACCCCCTCACCTGTTGTGTATGATGTGCAGTGTGGGTCTGCCTGTTTGTGTTTGTGCATCTGCACCACTGCATTGGCATATCTTGGGTGTGCCATTGGCTGTATGTAGTTTGGTGGGTTTCCCTGCTGTCCCTGGGACTCCTAGGTCATCGGTCAGCACAATGATCATGGTTTGTGTGTCCCATTGCTGCCATGGTATGGTATCTGTTCACCTCACATCTGCAGTCTCCACAGGGTATCTGCATTTGTGTGCCCATTGGTGCAACTATGTGGGTCTGCATTCTGATGGTCACTTCTGTCATTGTGTCATTGATGAATGTTGACGGTGTCAGCCCCCATGGGTGTTGTTTGTCTGCACATGGCCAAAGGTATGTCTTATTTGCACTGCAGTATTTGGCTCACCCAATTTATGTTGCAATGGGACACATACACTACTTTGCCACTGATGTGTTTTTTGTTCTGTGACCAGGAATCATCCATGCAGTTTGGCAGTTGCACCTCTTTCTTTGTCAACACTTACCTTTTGGTCACTGTGATGATGGGGGTTTAGACCCCATTGCCACAATGTTCAAAATGTGCTTCAGCTATGGACCCCACACTTACATTTTGCTCACTGTGATGATGGGGGTTTGGACCCCATTGCCACAATGTTCAAAATGTGCTTCAGCTATGGACCCCACACTTACATTTTGCTCACTGTGATGATGGGGGTTTAGACCCCATTGCCACAATGTTCAAAATGTGCTTCAGCTATGGACCCCACACTTACATTTTGGTCACTGTGATGATGGGGGTTTAGACCCCATTGCCACAATGTTCAAAATGTGCTTCAGCTATGGACCCCACACTTACATTTTGGTCACTGTGATGATGGGGGTTTAGACCCCATTGCCACAATGTTCAAAATGTGCTTCAGCTATGGACCCCACACTTACATTTTGGTCACTGTGATGATGGGGGTTTCGACCCCATTGCCACAATGTTCAAAATGTGCTTCAGCTATGGACCCCACACTTACATTTTGGTCACTGTGATGATGGGGGTTTGGACCCCATTGCCACAATGGTCATGGCCTGCTTGCATTGTGGGTGCCACACACATATATGTGTGGCACATGTGCTAGGGGTCACATTGTATGTTCAAAGTCATGTTCGGTGTTGTAGGCATTTGACACAGTCTACACACGCTTGTCATGGTGTTGGGGGATGTCTTTTCTTGCATTCCCTAGGTTGTGGTGTGCTGGTTGTGTCATGCATTGTCCATCCTATGAGTGGGGGTGGTAGTAGTGGTAGGCATCCATCCCCCTGGCTAAGGGTGGTGGTAGGCATCCAGCCCCCTGGCTCAGGGTGGTAGTAGTGGTAGGCATCCAGCACCCCCTGGCTAAGGGTGGTAGTAGTGGTAGGCATCCAGCCCCCCTGGCTAAGGGTGGTAGTAATGGTAGGCATCCAGCCCCCTGGCTCAGGGTGGTAGTAGTGGTAGGCATCCAGCCCCCCTGGCTAAGGGTGGTGGTGGTAGGCATCCAGCCCCCCTGGCTAAGGGTGGTAGTAGTGGTAGGCATCCAGCCCCCTGGCTCAGGGTGGTAGTAGTGGTAGGCATCCAGCCCCCTGGCTAAGGGTGGTGGTAGGCATCCAGCCCCCCTGGCTAAGGGTGGTGGTAGGCATCCAGCCCCCTGGCTAAGGGTGGTAGTAGTGGTAGGCATCCAGCCCCCTGGCTAAGGGTGGTAGTAGTGGTAGGCATCCAGCCCCCCTGGCTAAGGGTGGTAGTAGTGGTAGGCATCCAGCCCCCTGGCTAAGGGTGGTAGTAGTGGTAGGCATCCAGCCCCCTGGCTCAGGGTGGTAGTAGTGGTAGGCATCCAGCCCCTGGCTAAGGGTGGTAGTAGTGGTAGGCATCCAGCCCCCTGGCTAAGGGTGGTAGTAGTGGTAGGCATCCAGCCCCCTGGCTAAGGGTGGTAGTAGTGGTAGGCATCCAGCCCCCTGGCTCAGGGTGGTAGTAGTGGTAGGCATCCAGCCCCCTGGCTCAGGGTGGTAGTAGTGGTAGGCATCCAGCACCCCTGGCTAAGGGTGGTAGTAGTGGTAGGCATCCAGCCCCCTGGCTAAGGGTGGTAGTAGTGGTAGGCATCCAGCCCCCCTGGCTAAGGGTGGTAGTAGTGGTAGGCATCCAGCCCCCTGGCTCAGGGTGGTGGTAGGCATCCAGCCCCCCTGGCTAAGGGTGGTAGTAGTGGTAGGCATCCAGCCCCCTGGCTAAGGGTGGTAGTAGTGGTAGGCATCCAGCCCCCCTGGCTCAGGGTGGTAGTAGTAGTAGGCATCAAGCACCCCCTGGCTAAGGGTGGTAGTAGTGGTAGGCATCCAGCCCCCCCTGGCTCAGGGTGGTAGTAGTGGTAGGCATCCAGCCCCCCCTGGCTAAGGGTGGTGGTAGGCATCCAGCCCCCTGGCTAAAGGTGGTGGTAGGCATCCAGCCCCCCTGGCTCAGGGTGGTAGTAGTGGTAGGCATCCAGCCCCCTGGCTAAGGGTGGTGGTAGGCATCCAGCCCCCCTGGCTAAGGGTGGTAGTAGTGGTAGGCATCCAGCCCCCCTGGCTCAGGGTGGTAGTAGTGGTAGGCATCCAGCCCCCTGGCTAAGGGTGGTGGTAGGCATCCAGCCCCCCTGGCTAAGGGTGGTGGTAGGCATCCAGCCCCCTGGCTAAGGGTGGTAGTAGTGGTAGGCATCCAGCCCCCTGGCTAAGGGTGGTAGTAGTGGTAGGCATCCAGCCCCCTGGCTAAGGGTGGTAGTAGTGGTAGGCATCCAGCCCCCTGGCTCAGGGTGGTAGTAGTGGTAGGCATCCAGCCCCCCTGGCTAAGGGTGGTAGTAGTGGTAGGCATCCAGCCCCCTGGCTAAGGGTGGTAGTAGTGGTAGGCATCCAGCCCCCCTGGCTCGGGGTGGTAGTGGTAGGCATCCAGCCCCCCGGCTCAGGGTGGTAGTAGTGGTAGGCATCCAGCTCCCCAGCCCCCTGGCTCAGGGTGGTAGTAGTGGTAGGCATCCAGCCCCCTGGCTCAGGGTGGTAGTAGTGGTAGGCATCCAGCACCCCCTGGCTAAGGGTGGTAGTAGTGGTAGGCATCCAGCCCCCTGGCTAAGGGTGGTAGTAGTGGTAGGCATCCAGCCCCCTGGCTAAGGGTGGTAGTAGTGGTAGGCATCCAGCCCCCTGGCTCAGGGTGGTAGTAGTGGTAGGCATCCAGCCCCCCTGGCTAAGGGTGGTAGTAGTGGTAGGCATCCAGCCCCCTGGCTAAGGGTGGTAGGCATCCAGCCCCCTGGCTCAGGGTGGTAGTAGTGGTAGGCATCCAGCACCCCCTGGCTAAGGGTGGTAGTAGTGGTAGGCATCCAGCCCCCTGGCTAAGGGTGGTAGTAGTGGTAGGCATCCAGCCCCCCTGGCTCAAGGTGGTAGTAGTGGTAGGCATCCAGCACCCCCTGGCTAAGGGTGGTAGTAGTGGTAGGCATCCAGCCCCCTGGCTAAGGGTGGTAGTAGTGGTAGGCATCCAGCCCCCTGGCTCAGGGTGGTAGTAGTGGTAGGCATCCAGCCCCCTGGCTAAGGGTGGTGGTAGGCATCCAGCCCCCTGGCTAAGGGTGGTAGTAGTGGTAGGCATCCAGCCCCCTGGCTCAGGGTGGTAGTAGTGGTAGGCATCCAGCCCCCCTGGCTAAGGGTGGTGGTAGGCATCCAGCCCCCCCTGGCTAAGGGTGGTAGTAGTGGTAGGCATCCAGCCCCCCCTGGGTAAGGGTGGTAGTAGTGGTAGGCATCCAGCCCCCCCTGGCTCAGGGTGGTAGTAGTGGTAGGCATCCAGCCCCCCCTGGCTCAGGGTGGTAGTAGTGGTAGGCATCCAGCCCCCCCTGGCTAAGGGTGGTGGTGGGCATCCAGCCCCCCCTGGGTAGGGGTGGTGGTGCGCATACAGGCCCCTGTGTGCATATGTGGCATTGGTGATGGGCATCCCGCCCCTATGGTGCTGCTGTTGCTGGTGTAAGTATATTCTGCATCCCTCTGTGTGTGTGTGATGTGTCGTGTACGTGTTGTATGTGTTTTGTGGTTGGTGTCTGACTTACCTTCTGCGCCGTATGCGTCCGTGCCTGTTCCGGTAGTAAATGTAGAATATTGGTATGATCGGGACGAAGGGATTCATGGTTGGTTCGTGTCGTTCGTCCTCTCGTTGCTTCGCGACGTCCTCGTCGCTCCGCGTCGTCCTCGCCGCTGGCGTGTTCGCCTCGTAGCCGTGGATCGTGTTGTGGCGCGAATCGGAGCTTATGTGCGCCTCTCCCGGATGCTTTGACGTGCCGTGCGTAGCGACGGGTTCGGCGCGTACGGGAAGCGCATCGTACTTGTTCGGCCGGACGGAGCTGCATTTTCCCTTCCGTGCGACTCGATTCAGCGTTTCCGGATTCGCCTCGGTCGGGGAACAGGACCTGGTTTGGGTGAGTACGGCTCGGCCGGATTCTGTGCTGTTGTGCGCATCGTACTTACTCGTTCGGTGTGCTGTACGGATCGGTCGGGGAACAGGCTTTCGCATGGCTTTTTTCCCGACCGAATGGTATTGGGTGCGCCTCCGACCGAGATCGGAATCGGCCCCTCTGTCACGAAGTGCCCTTACATTTTGATACTGTAGAAGGAGGGGAGGAAACTGAAACAATACCTCCTTTCGTTTCTCCCTTTCCCTCCTTACAGCCCGCAAGTCCTTTGCACGACGCCGATATCGGTGTGGATCACAGCCCCCTTTATTGAGGACGTTTCTTCACGAGCAGGATTAGATCACTTGAAGCTGTCAAGGGAACCTACTGGAAAGGATGCGGGCCCTTTAAGAAGAGACCCGGAAATGGAAACAGGGGAGCGTACTCTGAATGCAGGAGGAGATTGGAGATCGGGACGCCAAAAGGAACAATAGAGCAAAAGAAATCCTGAAGCGGAAGGTAAACCGGCGAGAGTTTACCTTCTACATCAGCCTGCGGAGGGAGAAGGCGAAGAGAAGAGTGAGCAACGTCGAGCAGTACCCCGCCAAGTTCCAGGAGGGACGTGGCTATCTCAGGTGCATGGCCAGTTGAAATGGTTGTTTAAATAGACCCAGTATAGTGAGGAGGGAGAGGTCTGGGAAGGGGGAGACTGTGGGACAAAGGACACACGATATCACCTTAATAAAAGAAAAAAAAAGAAAGTATAGAAGAAGAGAGCACTGGTGACGGTTGGGTGAATAAAGTCACTTATTCTCTCCCCCCCCCTTCACTCCTAGACACTAATAATCGGTAATTTAAACTGAAGGAAAGAAACAAATGACTTACCAGAGTCACGCTTTCTTTTCCGAGGGGCATCGGCGGGGACCAGAACCACGAAAGGATGTTCTGAAGGCCCTATGAAAGAAAGAAGAGAAAAGTTAACCTCCATAAATCCTGTCACATATAGAAAGAAAGCAAGAAAAGAATAATAAAGACAAATTTCAAAAGAAACTGTCGGGTCCAGAGTCTTTGCATATCTCCACCATAGCTGCAGTGTTACACACTCCTAATTAGTTTATGAATTTCGGTTGATGTTACATTACACCTGACTTTCGCATGTCAGTTCTTCAGACTGCCCTCCCTCAAATTGTCATAAGACAAAAGGGGAATGATTTTAATCCAGGTTAGAGAGAAGACACATAGTGGTCCATGCTGCCAACAGTTCCCTGAACATTAATCTAAAATATGCTTCAAATGTGTTACACCAGAGGTTCTTTCACTATCAATGCACAATGGAACATTTTAGGCTTACTTGACAGAGAGAGAAAACACAAAGCATGCAAGCCTGGGTCAATTGACAATATGGATAAACCCACTTGATTTACTTGAAGCAAGATAGAACTGAGCGATTAGGACCAGCAAGCAGTGATAAATTGAGTTAGGGGTTAGCACAAAATTTCAACACTTTTGGCTTCAACAAATCCACAAAATATAAGTTGACTCACCCTTACTCAGAATCAGGGAGGTCGAAACTACAAACACGAAATAAACTTTGCATATTTTTCTAACATTAGAACATTGGAATGTTGAGAGCTCCATTGAAGACAATGGAGCAGCAGCAGCCTATATGAACTGGTATGGGCCTGCTGCTCTCAACATTTCAATGTCCTAATACACAGCATCTGCTTTTCTCTTTCCCCTGCCTCTCGAAAATATATTATTTAGTCAGAGGAAAGCGAAAGGCAGAGGCCGTGCAGGAGGAAATACATGCAGCCTTTACCCTTCCCTCCTCCTATAGCTCAGTGTCACTAGGGCTTCAAAAGGAGGAAGGGGGTAATGCTGCTCAGCACGGGACCCACGTCTGGGCCTACCCTTCCCACTTAGGGTGAAAATGCAACACAAAAAGTTGATGGACGCAATGTTGAACATTGTCAAACATTCACCCTCAGTCATAGATGTGGGTTTAATCCATCGTTATTTTGCTTGCCACGCCATTCCAGTTTGGACCCAGCCAAATGCAAATCAGCCTTGACCCTGCTCCCATGGAAACAGTCCAGCCCAAACTGCCAGGCCAGGTCCTCCCTGGACCGGAATACAATCATCCTAGGACCGGTTTTAGGGCATCACCCCTTAACAGCCAGGCTAGCTTGAAATCTGTGGCGTAGCGAGCACGGGACCACGTCTGGGCATAACCTTCCCACTTAGGGAGAAAATGCAACACAAAAAGATGATGGACGGAATGTTGAACATTGTCAAACATTCACCCCAGTCACAGATCTGGGTTTAATCCATTATTATTTTCCTCGCCATGCCGTTCCAGTTTGGACCTAGCCATATGCAAATCAGCCTTGAACCTGTTCCCAGGGGAACAGTCCAGCCCGAACTGCCAGGCCAGTGAGGACCTGGCCTGGCAGTTTGGGCTGGACTGTTCTCATGAGGAATAGGGTCAAGACTGATTTGCATATGGCTGGGTCCTAACTGGGGTGGCATAGTGAGCAAAAGAACGATAGATTAAACCCAGATCTGTGACAGGGGGTGAGTGGTTGAAAAGCATCAGCACTCTATCCACCATCTTGTTGTGGTTGCTATGTTCACCTTAAAGTGGCCAAGGGTATGCCCAGACGTGGGTCCCTTTCTCGCTGTGCCACTGGATTCAAGCTAGCTTGGCTGATGAGGAGTGATACACCGAAACCGGTCCTAAGATGCTTGTTTCCGGTCCATGGAGGACCTGGCCTGGCAGGGCTGGAACAGGGTCAAGACTGATTTGCATATGGCTGGTCCAAACTGGGGTGGCACAGTGAGCAAAAGAATGATGGATTAAACCCAGATCTGTGACTGGTGGTGAGTGCTTGAACAGTTTCAGCACTCCATCCATCATCTTGTTATGTTTGAGCTGTAGAACATTCACAGCAAGAGCCGTGAAACAAGCACTTCAGAGCCCAAGAAGGATTTCAAACCCCTCGGGCTCCAAGAGGCCTTTGTGTTTTTAAATTGAACATTCTACCCTCATGGGACGGAATGTTCTAATAGCTTTATAGCTTGCCATAGCTGGCCTTTGTCTCAGGCCTTTTAACACTAGAGCAGGCCTTTAATGGTCGGTATATGCGGGCTATAAAGCTATATTAGTTTCATTTTCTGTCTATCTGTGTGTACATTAATGGTTTAATTCATTAATGAAGGAACGTGTACTGTGATTTTGTATTATGTAAACCTATCTATTCTAAATTAGAACATTGGAATGTTGAGCACTCCATTGAAGATAATGGTTGAAGACAAAGTCTAACGGCTGTTAAAGGCCCGGAGCTCCAAAATTCCAATGTTTGTCTTTCACAGCAACAGCTGTGAACAAAGGCCTCATGGAGCCTGAGGGGATTTCAACCCCCTTGGGCTCTGTGAGGCCTTTGCTTTACTAATTAGAACTTTCTGCCTAATTGGGCTGAATGTTCGAATAGCTGTATAGCCTGCTGTAGCTGGGCTATACAAGTCATTAAAGGCCCGCTCACTTCGCCTTTTGCTCGGGCCTTTAACGCTGAAGTGAACCTTTAATGGGCGGTATAGCTAGTTACAGCAGGCTAAATTAAAATATTCACACTTGTAAGCAAAAACTGACTTTATAAGGTAGCTTTGCATGGCAATTTTACGAGTACAAATAAGCTTTGTTGGCAAATACCACGTGCTGAATGCTTCTGAGGCGTGCTGTGTCTTCATTCGGTTGCCTCTATTTGTAAAATAGGGTACATTTTGCTCAGTTCTGATAGAAAAAAGCTTGTTGTCACTTTCAAAAACATTTGAAAAACAACCTACTTTTGAGCTGAATGAATTCAATATTAGGTTTTAACCAGCTGAGGAGCTCAGGGAGACTTAAAATCTAAGGAATTGTGTTGAAGACATCCAGCACTGGTAGCACTGCATATGTTGACTTGGGCGACTTAAAACTGTATCCAGGAGATTAGGGATGGGACTACCCTAATGCCGAATATTATGCAGTGCTTATGGTGTTATAATGTAAGGAGTATCTAAAGTCTCACTGTGCTTATCTCACCTCTTTCACAAAAGAGCTTTTCCTATCCCTGTTGTGTCTAGGCTGTCTTTTGTTCTGGTGCTGTCAGTGTGTTGACAGACGCTAACAGACATAATAGCAGGTGGAGCAAAATGACCATTCATTGTGGGCACAACCTTGGAAACACTACTTCCATGGATGAGCACCAGGTATGATTCAGGAGTCATGACATATGGAGATGAGAAGACCAATAGTGAGGAGGAGAGATAAGGGGAAATAAGTGTATGCGTGTATGTGTGTAAGATGATAAAAGATGGAATTTATTGGGGACACGGAGGCAATTGACGGTAAAGACTGGCTTACTACAGGGGCAGCCCGCTTGTGATGCGACAAAGAATCGCATATGATGGAGAAGCCTGTGCATAAGATGGAAAAGATTGGCATATGATGGGGTAAATTAGGAACATGATGGTAAAGTTTATTATGATATGGATTGCATGATGACACTACGGACATGTTTATCATACCCTGGAGATACTGGACATATATGGGCACATGATTCAAAGACTATGCTATTAAGGTGTCACCCTTCCACATCATGACAAAAACTGGCATATAATCAGGTCATTTGCAGAAGATGGCAAAGACTGGCATGTAATGGACATCACCATTCAGGGACCTCCGAAGCAGGTTAGGGTGTCCTCTGTGCCTCCTCCGCACCCAATTGGCTGATGGGCTGCAGCTCCGAGTTTACCCTTAGGGGTCCTTAAAACAGACCAAATCGGTTGTGGGGCATTATTAACATTATAATTATTTTTTACACTTTAATTTTCTTTCATATAATCAATAAGAAATTGAATACACTCTTCGTGTTATGAGATATTTTCTGTTTTCAACAAAACCTAACTCATTCGATTAGTGTTGATTGTGGTCCTGATGAAATGCTTATCACCCTTCGCGGAGTAAAAGGGCATGAAATATGTTGACTGCATTGTAAAACCAAGGGCTTGTCACTTTGCCTGATTGGGACAGTTACGTTTCTAATCTTGGCACTGGCACTCGTGAGGTATAAATATGTCAAGGGAGGTCTCATATCCAATTTTAACTTTACCTTCACCAAGTCTACCTCCCCCCTCTTAAACCCACTCAAATAGGTCAGTAACCTGAGCTCTGGCAAATACCAGTCCAGAAGGAGAAAAGATCCAATTTCTTGGGAGCCCGTTGGGTATTGCAGCACCCACCCAATGAGGAGCTAGCCCAATGACGGAGCATTCCAGCTAGGTGGCTGAGGGCTGTTGCATCCTGTACAAAGGATTCTCTTTGATGAATGGATGACATTTGATCCAGTAGTCAATTCATCTTTGTGGTGATAAATCACACTAACAATAGTGCACTAGAACTACTTACATATAATGGAGCGCCTCTGTACACAATGCAGTGACTGGCTTATCATGGAGAATCAGGGCACATGATAGCAATGATTGTCAAACTTCTTGTCAGATAATAAAAGTAACAGCTATCTCAAGAATACAATATGCCACAATGTTACATATTGTATACGATTACCCAGTTTTCAGGGTAGCTCCTGTCCCTTACTGTATGCGAAGGAAACTTTTGGGCACATGCTGGAACGGAATATCATATTCCGAAATATCAGGGCACATAATGGCAAAACGTGCTATATGATTGTACCTGAGAATAAGTAGGCAATGACTGGCATGAGATGCAATACCCAAGAATATGATTGCTAAGACTGTCACATAATCAGGTGCTGGAGCAGATGATATTAATGATTGACATTTGATATGGTACCTGAGTAAATGATACCAATAAAATGATGTATCTGAATGATGTCTGACATAGCATGGGTACAGTGACTTATGAAGTCAAAAATCACATATATTGTTTGTGAGAATGTGGATTATTAGTTGAAATATATGGTAATCCTATTTGAGTAATAATGGCACTATTCCTTACTAGGTTCAGTTAGGTCTCAATAATTTAAACCTGAGCTTCACCCTTTGTAGCTGTAGCACAGAGCAGACAGGCTTAACTTAGGAGAATTATGTAAAGCATTTATCAGCACCAAAATAGTTAAAAAGTACAAAATACACCACAATAAATTCCAATTTAACTCCACTACAATTTATAGAAATAGAGAATATTTTAATTAACAAATAGACACCAAAATAACACAAATTGGATTTGGGGAAATGTGGATTTTTAAAGTGTGAATTAACTTTTAGCACCAAAAAGCAGTCAGTGCCAACTGCAGTCATCTAGTTGCACTTGACCGCTACCTAGGCACAAATTAAGGCCTGTCTGCAATAGAGGTGGGTTGGATACAGAAAACAAGTTCCTTCTGGTTGCGAGTTTTACCTTCTGGCTTAGTCTCTGAAATGGAAATTGAAAATCCTAAGCTGGCCAAGGCAGCAGACAGTGGCCGTGATGGGTTCCACGAGGCGGAATCACCATCGGACAAAGTCCCAGTGAAGCAGTTGACATTTATTGTGTGAAAGCTGTGAGCAGGTGAAATTAAAAAGTTGCGTCCAAGGAAGCTTTGAGTGAAAGCAACCTGAAAAGGGCCCCTGGACCTTAAAGACACAACTTAGGGGTTAGGACTCACTCCAGTAAAAGCCACCGGCAGGATCCAAGGCAGGTCCAGTTGGAACTGGTCAGCTGGGTTCTTGAGGAAAATGGGCTTATTGCAGCTTGTGTGTCCCTGTAGCTTAACAGTAGGTCGGGCAACTGACCCTTGGAGCCCACTTCTTTGTCCTGGGTTCAAGTGCTAGCATGTCTGGTCCTTGGGGCCCTTTCTTCACAGGTTCAACAGCAAGTGCAGCTCTTCATATGCCTTCCACATGTTTAGAGGTGTTTTGAAGAGTATACTGGATGTGCCACATTTATGTATAGTTCCACCCTGAGTGTGGGGAAACTCCTGGCAGTTTCCTAACCAAAAGGCTAAAAGTTCCCAGGGATAAACCTTTCCACCTTGCAGCACTTTCTGTGTGTTTTACTATAAACTATTCCATAATGCCTCTTCTAAAATCAACATGACATAAACATTCTCCCCTTGTGCAGAGCTCCCTGTGCCCACCCAGCGGTGTGGCTATGATAATGGGCAAACCCTCCCTTTTGGCCATTCAAAACCGGCTCTGGTGGCAGCCCCTCTACCACTGGGATTGTTATTGGCTGGATAGCAGGACAATAGAGGGGGCAGGCACAGGTATGAGCTACATCTGCCTGTGACTGACAGAGGAGGCCTCCTTTGAAATTTAAGTTCCTGAGCACAGCCCTGATGATCATCCTGTCAAGGAGAAAACATCTCCCTACACCCAAGCCCTTTGTCCACTGTCTGGACACACATCTCACCACAGTAGAGACATTAACATTCAAGTGACACTGAACATTGGCATAAAGTCACATTTGGTTTAGGCAGGAAAATGCCAACTTTCTATAAGTGGCATTTTCAAAATAGTAATCTAAATTCTGACTTGATTATTAGGTTAGATTTTAAATTAATATTAAATTGAGTTCTTGAATTAATTTTCGAGCTATTCTCAAACTGAAGCTATGCATTATAAGATGAAAACGACTTTGGAGAGTTTTCATTGCCATGTAAAACTTAAGTACTATCTTTGAAATACCCTGCCCTATGGGCATGTAGGGCCTATACACACAGTACAGCTGTGTACTTTGACGATAAATTAACTTAATCTACAATCAATTCGGTCAAAACTCTTGTCATTGGATTCTTCTAGCTCTAGACCCTCAACTTTAAGAAGTTCTGGTGAAGGCCTGAAACATTTTAATGCGATTCAGGTCTCTCAGGTGGAAGTCATGCTTAGAGTAGCGAAATCGGGATCTCCCCTTAATGTGATGCCGGCGCATATATTCGCTCTCCTTGCACCTCTCCTGGCCCCCGCCATTTGTGATATTCTTAACACGTCTTTACATGAAGGAGTTATGCCACTTGATTGAAAGGCCGCTCAAGTGCTACCAATTAAGAAGAAAGCTCAGCTACCTGCCGAAGTGCTCTCTAATTATCGCCCCATCTCACTTCTGCCGCTTATGAGTAAAATGGCGGAGGGTTATGTCAACACTCAGCTGATGGGTTACCTGGAAGCCCAAGGTATCCTTGATCCTTCCCAATCCGGGTTTAGACCCAATCACTCTACAGGGACTACCCTCATTGGGGTTACTGACCATATTAAATCACCGTTGGATAATAAAAAAGCAGTGCTGCTGGTCTTATTGGATCTGACAGCAGCCTTCGACACGGTCTCTCATCAGAAATTGATTTTCCAACTGAGAGAGGCCGGTTTGCAGGGACAGGCACTTAATTGGCTTGTTAGCTTTCTCGATCAGCACACTCAGACCATCAATTTGGGTCCCTTCCGCTCCCAAACCCTGAACCTTACTAAGTGGGTGTCCCAGGGCTCTTGTTTAAGTCCTACCTTGTTTAATATCTATGTGGCCCCACTGGCCAAGATCATTTGGGAGTACGGTTTTACTCCATTTTCCTATGCTGATGATACGCAACTACTCTTGTCCTTTGATAAGAACACAGAGTTAGTTGATCAGCGTTTTGCGAAGGGCATGTTAGCCATATCAGCCTGGATGACGGAACACTTTCTCCAGCTGAATGCGGCCAAGACTGAAATCCTGCTGTTTGGCTCGGCTCAAGCATCCTGGTCCCCTAAGTGGTGGCCTGCGGTGTTAGGCCCCGCTCCCTCTCCTTCTACTGTGGCGAAAAATCTAGGAGTTCGTTTGGATGTATTGCTATCGATGAGGGATCAAATCATGACTACCGTAGGGACCTGCTACCATACCCTGAGCCTGCTGCGCAGTGTTCCAGTGACTGCCTTTTTCTGTTCGTAGAACTCTGATCCAGGCTTTGATCATTGGTCGGCTGGACTATTGTAATGCTCTACTGGCATCTGCTAACGAATCCCTTCTGAGCAGATTACAGATTGTACAGAATGTTGCCGCACGCCTGGCTCTAAAAAAGCCGCCTCGCACCTCCTCTGGGCCATTGCTAAAAACAACTCCACTGGCTCCCTATCCGCCAGAGAATTAAATTCAAGCTTTGCTGCCTCGCCCATAAAGCACTTTATGGTACGAGCCCCAGCTACCTGGCGGACAAATTTAAAGTGTACTGCCCTAACCGTCTACTCAGATCGGAAGGTAAAGGGCTGCTAGTGGTCCCCCGCTACAGGAAAATACGAACAGGCGACAAAACTGTCTCCTACCTCGCCCCGAAATATTGGAATACCTTGCCGGAGGCCTTGCGCAAATGCCCTAGTTTTTTTCGCTTCAGGAAACTCCTGAAGACGGAATTATTCCGGGACTGATCTGTGCCTGTCCTGTACCTTTTCTATGGTAGCGCGGAGAGTCCCCTGCGGGGGTGATTCCAGAGCTTTACAAATCCCCTACATACATACATACTTTAGTGTGACTTGTAAGTATTAAAATGGAAGGTTTAGGCCTGGCAAAAGGGTTATTTTGCCAGGTTGAATTGGCAGTTTTAGAACTGCACACCTAGGCTGCTGTGGCAAGCCTAGAGTCATATTGTACATGGTCACTTTAGTGGTGGCACAATATGTGCTGCAGTCCACTAATGACATTTCACTTGGAGGCCCTAGATACACAGATTAGGGACTTATAGGTAAGTTAAACATGCCAGGCAGGGATTAACCAATTCTGTATGTTTTTACTGGTTGGAACACATACACTGGACACTTGACAGCAGTGTCCCAGTGTTCCATATACCAGAAATAAAATCCAGCAAAAAGTAGGAGGTGACCATGTAAAAAGGGCATTTTTACAGTTGTTCTAACCACATGATGCCAAAAAATTGACTGGATATATTTAGTAAATTAAAAAATGTTATTTCTGGGTAAACTGTGCATTTAATGGAAAAGACGATCCGATATTTGTGGACAGCTTCTGTTTGTAAACATAAGCTGATATTTGGCAACAACATTCATGCATTTTCATAAAACATAAAGGTGGTACTACATTTCTTTATATACTGAAAATAAGAAACTTGTATTTGTTGACAGAGTCATAAAGTGCATGGTGTATTTTCTGAAAAGGCATACTAACATTATGGAACAAAATTAATGTTTTTAGATAATGAAGAAGTTAGGTTCGAGGACAAAGCGTGTCCGTGCATGTGTAGTTGACCAACTCAAAAAGACAAGGTGATATCTGGCAGTAAATGCATGCATTTGGTGAACATTTGATACTGATGTCTGTGTTATAATTTATGGAGATTTGAAGACATATCTTGCTGTTTTATTACCTAATTTCCTAAGTGTCATTAGGCACGTTCTTTCTGCTATCTTGGTTATTTCATGGTCTCTGTGTTGATATGTCATGATCTATGTTGTTAGGTTTTTAGGAGAATATATATATTCACTGAAAAAACCATAGGTTTCAGGGACGTTATAGTTAGAAATTAGCATTTAAAAAACCTTAGAAATTCACTGAAAAAACCACAGGTTTCAGGGACGTTATAGTTAGTTGGACATTTCACTCATACAAAACCAGAGAAATTCCCCCGTTATAGTTAGTTCAGCTAACTATAACTCGCGCCCGCAATGCACTGCTGATGACGTCACATATTACATCATTCATGACATGGTCAGTGACATCATTGATGACATCACTGATGACATCTCAAATTACATCACTGATGACATCATCCAGTGACTGTGTGTTTCTGTAAAGTTTAAATATGTTTTATATATATGCCAAGGTGTATTGAAGAATGAGTGGGTGTATAAGTGTCTGGATGGATGATTTAGTAGGTGCGTGACTGACTGTATAAGTGAGTGATTAAATGTGTCTTACTGAATGCATGGGTTGGTGAGTAGCTACATGAGTGTCTATATCGGTTATTGATTGGTTGCTTGAGAATTTGTATGGGAGACTGAGTGTGTGTGTGGGTGGGAGGTGTGTGACTGTGCATAGATGTGTGAGTGGTTGATTCACTGGGTGTATGGGTTCAAGAGTGCATGTGGAAACAGCTGTATGGGTGGGTGAGTGTGTGTATGGGTGTGTAGGTGAGTGAATGGATGTCTCAGTGGTACATGTCCAAGTAACTTCATAGGGAAAAGGCAGTGTATGTGAGAGTTGGAGTATAAATGACTATACGTGAGAGTCAGTGATTGTGAGAGTGGCTGTATGGATGAGTGTGTACTTGTATCAGTGATTATATAAGAGAGTAAGTATGCGTTACTATCTGTATAGGTGAGTAAATGGGAGTGTGATTGATTATTTGCATGACTGACTAGGTGTGTGAGTAACTCCATGGATGAGTGGCGGTGTGTGAGTGTCTGTATAGGTGTATGAGTGCATATGATAGTGTTGTATTGATGAGTGACTGCATGTATGAGTGATTGTATGGGTGAATGAGTGGATGTGTGTGTAGACCTAGGAATCAGTGAGTGCGCATGTAGTAACTGGTATTGGTGTGTCGATGGTTTTGAAAATGGTAGTCTGTATTTTACAGTGGGTGTATCAAAGGTTATATTAGAGTGTGAGGAGGTGCATCAGATTTTCACGTGGATGTCATCAGTGATGTCATCAGTGATGTCATTTGAGATGTCATCACTGATGTCATCAGTGATGTCACTGACCGTGTCATGAATGATGTAATATGTGACGTCATCAGCAGTGCATTGCGGGGGCGTGAGTTATAGTTAGCTGAACTAACTATAACAGGGGAATTTCTCTGGTTTTGTACGAGTGAAATGTCCAACTAACTATAACGTCCCTGAAACCAGTGGTTTTTTTCAGTGAATTTCTAAGGTTTTTTAAATGCTAATTTCGAACTATAACGTCCCTGAAACCTATGGTTTTTTCAGTGAATTTCAAAGGTTTTTTAAATGCTAATTTCTAACTATGCCTACAAAGGTAGGACAAGTGAAGAAAGAGGAAGAAAAGCGCACAAAGAAGCAAGACAAATGCAGAAAGAGGCAACAGAAGTCCAGAAAGACGAAGAAAAGTGCTAGAAGAAGCAAGAGATGTGCAGAAAGAACCAACAGAGGAGCAGAAAGTCCTCCTGTGCCCCCATCTTTTTGCTGATGGGTACTGGTGGTAACTGACTCTGACTAACCGGCCCTAGAGCCAGTGCTATGCTAAAAGACACTTAGAATACAGTGAAAACACCTACATACACTAGGGAACACTATGCGTTGGGGTACCCCTGTGATTAGCATGACCTCCTCTGTATTTGCCATGAGTTAGTGCCTGGGTCATTGGATGAGTACATGGGTACTGACTGGATGATTAGAGTACTGCAAGGAGAGTGGATGGTTAATTTATAAACGCTTGTGTTTTGGCGGAGTGATTGGATAAGGACATGGAACTGGTTGGGTGATTGGAGGAGTGCATGGGTAGTGACAAGGAGATGGCTGGACTGCATCAGTAGTCCTCAGGGGATTGTAGCAGTGCATGTGTTAGTGCCTGCGTCATTGCATAAGTACATGGGTAGTGACTGGATGATTAGATTACTGCAAGGAGAGTGCATGGTGAATCTATAAGTGCTTGGGTTTTGGCGGAGTGATTGGATAAGTACATGGTGCTGGCTGGGTGATTGGAGGAGTGCATGGGTAGTGACAAAGAGATGGCTGGGCTGCATCAGTAGTGCTCAGGGGATTGTAGCAGTGCATGTGTTAGTGCCTGGGTCATTGCATGAGTACATGGGTAGTGACTGGATGATTAGAGTACTGCAAGCAGAGTGCATGGTGAATTTATAAGTGCTTGTGTTTTGGCGGAGTTTTGGATAAGTACATGGTGCTCGCTGGGTGATTGGAGGAGTGCATGGGTAGTGACAGGGCGATGGCTGGACTGCATCAGTAGTGCTCAGGGTATTGTAGCAGTGCATGGGTCATTGCATGAGTGCATGGGTACTGACTGGATGATGAGAGTAATGCAAGGAGAGTGCATGGTGAATTTATAAGTGCTTGGGTTTTGGCGGAGTGATTGGATAAGTACATGGTGCTCGCTGGGTGATAGGAGGAGTGCATGGGTAGTGACAGGGCGATGGCTGGACTGCATCAGTAGTGCTCAGAGTATTGTAGCAGTGCATGAGTTAGTGCATGGGTCATTGCATGAGTGCATGGGTACTAACTGGATGATTAGAATACTGCAAGGAGAGTGCATGGTGAATTTATAAGTGCTTGGGTTTTGGCGGAGTGATTGGATAAGTACACACATGTCACATCAGGCCCGCCCCCTCCCTTCACTGTGCAAACGCGCACCCTGGCAGGTTTTAAGTTGGGGGATTAATTCCCCAAGAATCCTGAGGGTCCCTGGGGGCCAACTAGCCCACCAGGTACCTCCAGTAAGTGCCACAGAGCTGCGTTGCAGAGAGGTGGTCCAAGGCCACTCCCCTTTTTACACCTCTCTGCAACGCAGCTCTGTGGCGCTTACTGGAGGTACCTAGTGGGCTAGTTGGACCCAAGAGACCCTCAGGATTCAAGGGGACTTAATCCCCCAACTTACAACGCGCCAGAGGGCCTGTTTGCACAGTGGTGAAGGGAGCGGGTGGGGCCTGATGTGACAAGTGTGCAAACGCGCCCCTTGGCGCATTTTAAGTTGGGAGATTAAGTCCCCTTGAATCCTGAGGGTCCCTAAGGCCCAACTAGCCCACCAGGTACCTCCAGTAAGCACCACAGACCTGCGTTGCAGAGAGGTGGTCCGAGACCACGTCCCTTTTTACACCTCTCTGCAACGCAACTCTGTTGCACTTACTGAAGGTACCTGGTGGGCTAGTTTGACCCCAGGGACCCTCAGGATTCAAGGGGACTTAATCCCGCAACTTAAAACATGCCACAGGGCGTGTTTGCACACATGTCACCTCAGGCCCCGCCCCCTTCCTTCACCACTGTGCAAACACGCCCCGTGGCACGTTTTTAGTTGGGGAATTACGTCCCCTTGAATCCTGAGGGTCCCTGGGGTCCAACTAGCCCACCAGGTACCTCCAGTAAGCGCCACAGAGCTGCGTTGCAGAGAGGTGGAAAAAGGGGCGTGACCTGGACCACCTCTCTGCAACGCAGGCCTGTGGCACTTACTGGAGGTACCTGGTGGGCTAGTTGGCCCCCAGGGGCCCTCAGGATTGAAGGGGAATTAATTCCCCAACTTAAAACGCGCCAGAGGGCGTGTTTGCACACATGTCACCTCAGGCCCCGCCCCCTCCCTTCACCACTGTGCAAATGCACCCCGTGGCGCGTTGTATGTTGGGGGATAAAGTCCCCTTGAATTCTGAGGGTCCCTGGGGTCCAACTAGCCCACCAGGTACCTCCAGTAAGCGCCACAGAGCTGCGTTGCAGAGAGGTGTAAAAAGGGGCGTGGCCTGGACCACCTCTCTGCAACGCAGCCCTGTGGCGCTTATTGGAGGTACCTGGTGGGCTAGTTGGCCCCCAGGGACCCCCAGTATTGAAGGGGAATTAATTCCCCAATTTAAAACGCACTACAGGGCGCGTTTGCAGAGTGTTGCTGGGAGGGGGTGGGGCCTCCGGCAGGATCGCAGTCTTTTTTTTTTTTTTTAGAAGGGGGCTGTGTGGCCCCCTTCTTTTCCCTTTTGGGCCCTGGGGACCCCATCCCCCAGGGTCTGACCCCTTTTAAAAAAATAAAAAAATAAAATGTGAACGGGAAGGGGGCCGTGCGGGCCCCCCTCCCGTGACCAATTCCGGCCCCGGGGACCCCATCCCCCAGGGCATGGCCACATATTTTTATCTTTTTGAAGGAGGGGGGCTGCGTGGCCCCCCTCCTGAGGCCTTTATTGGCCCCGGGGACCCCATCCCCCGGGGCCGGCCTTTTTTAAAATTTTATTTAATTTTATTTTTTTGGGGAGGGGGGCCTCGTGGCCCCCCTCCCGGGCCACTTCTAGCCCCGGGGACCCCATCCCCCGGGGCAGGCCCTATCCGTTGGGGACCGTGGGGGGAGCCCCAATGCCCCCACGGTCCCGCCGGCTCCCTGCCTCCTGCGGGAGCCGGCATTGCTTTCCAAATGGGGAGCTGCTGACATGCAGCTCCCGTGTGGAAAAGCAATCTGCTTACTTCACTGAAGCGAGAGCAGGTTTCCCTGCTCTCGCTTCAATGAAGCAAAGCAGTTTGCAATGACAGGGCGGGAGCCGCGAGGCTCCCGCCCTGTCATTGCAAACAGCAGTGTCCCGGGGGTGGGCACCCCAGGACACTGCAGGAGCCGGCCCTTGGGGGTGACGGTCCCCAGGGTCATCACAGGTGGCGGTCCCCGGGGCTGCGGGGGGCCCATGTGCCCCCGCAAATATTTAAGGAAAGCCCCGGGGGGTGGCGGTCCCCGGGGCTGCGGGGCCCCCCCTGGGCCCCCACAATTACAATGGTGCATGCCCCCGGGACTTGGCACACCCGGGGGCTAAATATTAACGAAGCGCGGGAGCCCCCGCTTTGTTTTTTTTATTTTCACGGCAGGATCCGCGGATCCTCCGCGGATTTTGCCATTTTAAAAAAAAATGCTTTTTTTGGCCCTGGGGGTCCTTGTGGGGCCCCCTGAGCAGGCCTAGGGGGTCAGGGTGTTTCTACCCTGCCCCCTTTCCTTGTTTTTCGCGTTTGTTTTTCTGTTTTCTTGTGACTCGGTTCTACCGAGTCACAAGATGGCTGCCAACACTTCCTGGTTTGGAGTGTTGACAGCCAATTAGAATAAAGCTCGTGGTCGGGTGGGTCCGCGGATCCTCCGTGCTTCTATATATCGAAACTTTTATTTTTTGATTTTCTCAGCAACTACTGAACGGATTTACACCATTTAAAAAAAGGGCGCTTTCTGAACCAAGCACTACCTTTTTGCCAAATTTGGTGTAATTCCGTTCAGCAGTTCGAGCTGTAGCCGTGTCTAAAGTTTCCTATGGTAAATTCCTTTTTCGCCCTCTTTTTTTAAAATTTCTCAGGAACTACTGAACGGATTAACACCATTTAACAAAAAGAGTTCTTTCTGAAACAAGGGCTACCTTTTTTGCCAAATTTGGTGTAATTCCGTTCAGCAGTTCGGGCTGTAGCCGTGTCTAAAGTTTCCTATGGAAAATAACATGGAGAAAACATGTTTTGGGA
The DNA here is from genome assembly GCA_963921515.1 of Calotriton arnoldi. Lineage (NCBI taxonomy): Eukaryota > Metazoa > Chordata > Amphibia > Caudata > Salamandridae > Calotriton > Calotriton arnoldi. The sequence continues at coordinate 10,641 of CAWUFW010025916.1, read as the reverse complement.
CCCCCCTTTTTTCTCGGCCCCCGCTTGGCGAATCACCCCGAAACTTTCAGGATAAGAGCTGACCGGAGCACCCCACGAGTTTTGAAAATTACACGAAGATTCGTCAACCGGCGCCAAAGTTATTGGGAAAAGAAAAAATGCTTTTTGAATAGAAACAAGGTCCTAACTATAACTACCTACTGGCGACCGCCAGTAGTTAATATATATACACACACACATATATATGTGCATATATATATATATATGTATATATGTATGTATGTGTGAATATATATATGTATATATAGTCTCTGTTAACAGCATATTAGAACAAGGAAAGGGTATGTTCACTGCTTGACCTAAAGAGGTCCTTGTAAGCTGAAAGTTGGCAATTCTGATAGAGACTATCTAACCTGAGGGATACCTTTGGTTTCAAAAGCATGAAGTTTTGAGATCTTTGTAACATGCATTATACACTCCTGCCTCTCTAGTGTAGATTCTTCATCTTATGTAAATGTTAATTGATATCTAAAAATGGTATGGAAGAGGTGCATTCATATACAAACAAGTGCCCTGAGAACCAGGCCTGTACCACACCATAAGATAACCTCATGTTCTAGATCAAATAGGATTTTATTTAGTAGCTTTCTGTAGCATTGCGCTGTGTAATCAAGGTAGCTTATGTTGGTACAGTGACTATTGCGATGGGGCTTGGTGTGACATACTGTAGAGATGACAGGACTCCAAAGCATTAGTTGTAACAGCGACGTTTATTCATGTAAAAGTTCCACTCATCCCACAGACCAGCCAGCGGTTCGATGTAGTTTCCACATAGTGCCCAACCGTCCATTATTAACTATCGTTCTCTGCTTGTCATGGCGCGAGCCATGACATCACAGAGTGTCCACGCGCTAGTCACCCGCATTGACAAGATACTACATATACGTTTACCATAGTTCTCATTTAGAGGTTTGTTTATTTACCTTGGTTTGTCCCTGCTCCTTGCTCCCTTCAAATTGGTTCACAAAAGCCTGGGTACACTGTGCAGTATCTCACATGACTACGCCTTTACCGTTTGGTCCATTAGGTTTTTGCTCTTTGGGCCTCCTCATCCACCTGTCCAAATAAGTGCCACTTCTCCCCCCCTCTCAATATTTGAGAGGAACACTCCCTACGTTCTGGTGATTAACTTCCCTGCCAATTACCTTACCTTCTTTAAGTTCTTAACCTCTCCTCCTAGGGTATCCAGCAAGCACATCCAAGTAAAGGGTGGAAAGGTTAAGGGTGTGTTCATGTGGCGGTTCCTTGTTTGGTCCTGTGGACCCATATAAGCTGTGTATTCGGTAACCTTCTTGTCCTTGACACCTAATCCCCAAATATAGCCATATTGCCTCTAACATCTCCTTCTCCTGGGTGGATCTACTGAACCTTAGAAAGTATGATGTCTGCCTATCGCCTTCTTTTGGTTGCAACATCATAGCATGAATCTGTTAAGATTTAAGTTGCTGAAAGATGTTAGATGCCAAAGGAGAGGCTACCAGGATGATGGGCGGTAGTGCCGGTAGCACAGCAGTGACCACAAGAAGAATAAAGCAAACAAAGGAAGGAATCAGAAGGTAAGTGTGAAATGACACATGGTCTGGAGAGGCAAGGAAACAAAGTTCAGAAAACAACAAAGGTGAGGGTATGGAATGCCAAGTGACGACATGCATGTTATCAAAGGAGCCACCAAAACTGGGAGATGGTGCCAGACACCGACCCTGTGTCTGCAATGTGTCTATATAGTCGGTGTCTATCAGCAGCCCCATGAACAACCCAGAAGTGCCCGTCAAGCTAATCTCCAGGATCCAGTTCTTCCATATATGCCAACCCTGGCCTCTTCTAAACTCAAATGAGGGTTGAAGCCTGCATGTCTGAGAATCAGCCCTACATTGGCAAGATTTTCTGTCACCCTGCGGGAAAGAAAGGATGTTTGCCCCTATTTGCCCCGGGATGGGGTGCAGAAAGCCCACTAAACACCAAAGATTTCGAAATGGCACCACAAAAAAAGATGGGCTGGCTCACCTTATCATTGGCAGTGGGTAGCTACCATCGGTGCAGTAGGTGCCTTGTATCAGGGCCCAGAGCCCTGAGGGGCCCATTTATTCCTGATAATTGATGTACTTTACTATCCCAACAACAGTCAAAGTGGTCATTTTCCTTGCTTGCGCCAGGGCGCGTGGCATCCTTACTGTGCTACTGATCATTGGGGTAACTCTCCTCCACAGAAGCAGCAGTAGAGTTGTCTGTCCCCTGGAGGGCAGATAGGTGGTTTTGCCATGTTTGAGAGTTTGTCCCTAAACTGCCCTATGTAGCTAGAAAGGGCACTAGACAAAAGAGAAAAACATTATTTTAATGGTTTTTTAAAAAGGGGTAGCGGACAATCTTCCCCTAATTTCTTTCCTCTGTCTGCAGAAGTGTAAGGTCTCTGTGCACTGCAGACAAGGCTATGTGCGCCAATAAGCCAATCATGCATGCAATAGTTACCTAGGGTTCCAGTTTAGATCCAACAGGAATTTGCTTGTGTGTTTATTTATTAGCATTAATTACGCTAAATGGGTTTATAAACTTGCATTGTGTGTTACAACTCTGTGATACAGTTTATTCCCGGCATTCATACTGCATGAGTGGTAGAGTTGGGCGAGCTAAGAAATTCATATGGAGAAATGAGCCAGGTATGATCCTTTAGAAGATCCCAAATGAAAAGATACAGCAAGTGGCCTTCAAAAAATATGCCAAAGACTCTTCCTAATTAAAATAGGTTATTCCTCGAATTCTTGCATTTCAATTGATTTGTAGTCCAATAGATGTTAGCACTGAAAAATGAGAATGCCAGACTTTGTCACTATAAGAACTGGGAAGCAGACTGCACAACCCTAACCTTGCACCTAATTGTGACATTACATCGAAGACACAACATCAGATTGTAACCCCAACAGCCACTCTTCAGGGTGAAATATCACTCTAGAAACCTGAGAGACTGAAATCACACCAGGTTCCTAAGACCATATCATAAAAATATGAGGTGTACCCCAAATGTACTTTCCCACTATCAGTATCTAGAGTGAGTGTTTGAACCTGTTTCCCTGACCCTACATGCATGTGTGGAGGAGTTGAGAAGACGTGCACACCTTTTTATTGTGGGCTTTTGGCAAAGCTACAGACAGCATGTGGGTACCAAGCCCTGCAGGGCCAGTTCAGAGGGAGTCCTTACAGTATTGCACATATGCAACAGTGCTTTAAGTGGACAAAGGTTTAACTAAGAATCCTTTCTGAGAAGTGTGGCTGAAAATGTGTGAACCAGATTCCTGTGCTTCACACTACTGCAAACCTAGCTAGTATTTAGGTGCCTTTGGAAGTTTTCTGTTCCTACATCAAGGCATAACACAATAGACCTAAACCTAAAACAAGCCAGACCTATTGACTTTGCCAATGTTTTTAGCTATATCATGGCAATGTGTAACAATAACTTTGTTCTGAAAATGTGTGCCCCTCACACCAAGTTTCTCTGCAGTCTCTCACTCTGTTAAACACATATCCTTTTCTCCCCACATCTTCCTGAAATCCTTCATATGCATATCTCACACTTCATCTCTTTCTTCCTCACCACTGCCTTTTCACTCTCTCCAACACATACTTCCTTTCATCTCCCCTACTTCAACATCCCCCCCACTCACAGCACCTACCCACTCTTTGAAAACTGTGCAACTCCTCCACACATTTTCCAACATTTACAATTTTCATTTGTGTGACCATCCCTCTCTGTGGTCTGTAAAGAGGCAAAGATTGGAGGTGCATGTGGTCTGAACACCTTTAGGACCCACTGGTAGGTACTGTGAGAAAATGCCATTGTATTCAGCCTTAACTACAGAGCTGTCAGTTTCTACCCAATAAGACATCTGAATGTGACTCAGTTCACAATATGCACTGTACAAGAGTCATATGTTGCATAAAAACTACAAGCAAAAAACATTTGGAAAAACAAATCCTCTCAGGTAATGCATGATGAAATAATACATGAAACACCCATGCACCTCAGTGTATTTTGTTTTAAATGGGCTGGCAATGGAGTGACAGGAGCCAAGGGGCACTGTATGAACCACAGTTGTTTACGTGGTTCAATTGGCCCGGTGCCACTGCACCTGCTGCATGAATGGTAGCAACACCTTCGGTTCTAGCATCAGCTCATGCACAGTAGATAAAAACAGTGAGCTGGTGCCTACAAAAGTAAATGATACAATCAGTGCTGTGCGGTTGCGCAACTTCCATTGGTGCAGCAGGTGCTGTGACATCAGGGCTTAGAGACATGAGTACCTACTGAAAGTTGAATATTTCTGTATTTCACCATTCAAACAGCTTCCTAGGGGCCCATGTTCTTCCTTGCACTAGCCACACTGGCTATGTCACTGATGTTGTGCATCAATGTAAATTCCTCGGGTATTCTGATACATTAGTAGCAACAAAACAATAATTCAAAAATATCGGAGATATTTAACTCTTATCTCTCAACAGAAACTCGGATAAACGAGTTGGCATGAGGGAAGGAAATGGCACGTCTGTCTCTCCAGTGCTTCATAAGCAATGTGGAAATTATGCAGAAGTAGTTAAACAAAAATCACTAACATTTGAGGTCAAAAAGGAGAGACCAATAGATACCCATTTAGTGGCTCATTGTACAATGTGAAAACATAAACCTGGGATTAATCTAGGATTTCTTGCTTAACAAAACTGGGTGATTTTAGGCAAATATTTTATTTCAATCCTCCATTTATTTCATTACTGCAAATGAAAGTATTTTAAAAAACATGAGTTCATAATATGAGGCATACAAAAGTATTGTGTTTCGTTTAATAGACTATGTTGCTCTATCTATACGAATGTGGACCACATACAGGATGCACATTACAACTTACTTACCTCTTAGTTTACAAACATTTTTTTCAGGGTGAGGGCGGTGCAGGTATGTGTAAAAAACCTAACTTTTATTAAGTGTCTCTCAGTGCACTGATATAATGTGACATATTAATGTCAAAGATTCTGCATGTTAGAGAAAGGTGCTTTTTAGAATTTGAAGAGACTTTATCATATTTAGGTGATGTTTGTTGAACATTTCAGCGTTCAGCTCGGAAAACCTGTCTAGACAGCCAGGCCTGTGCACTGATGCAGGCAGAGTGAGCAGGCTGATCTTTATCTTTTTTATTATCACACCCAGGAGTGGAATGGGTGGGCCACGAACACCAGACTCCCTTCCTGCAAGAGCATCAGCTACCAATGCCCAGAGCACAGACTTTAAACAAAACATAGCCAAGCCTCGTGATGTAAAACATGTCCCCTGAGGTGATAAAGTGTGCCATGCGCTTGGACGTCAAACTATGCCAATTAGTGCAGGGCCATAAAAAATGAATTCTTCAAAGATGTACTGTCACCTATCTCCAAAATGAATGTAGCAAGTGGTATGTGCGGGAACAACTCTGACCCTCTGCAGCCCCACACACTCCTGTGGAAGAGAAATGCTAAACTGCTGCTCTCCCCTTCCACAATAGTCTGTTCCTCCACGATAGATCACAGCCACTGTTGTACTTTTTCAGCTCGTAAGTGAACGCTTGTTTGCTCTGCTCGCTTTTTAATGCAGCAGCTTCAAATGGTCTCTCCTGTTATGTGTGAAGTGTGAGCGCTTCACAATAGAGATTGAGCGCTGGGGGAAGTTGGGGTGCGCGTGCGTGCGCACCATAAATGTAAATGTAAATGTAGTAGTATTTGTATAGCGCCCGAATCGACCCCCGAAGGGGTATCTCAGGCGCTTGTACGCATACCGCTGTGGAACCCTTCCTGGCCTTTCCCTGTGAGATGCCCACTCCTGGGCACCCCCAAGGTGAAGCCAGGCATCCTAGCGTTGTGGGGCCGTTGTGGAGATTAAGCAAGCTATTGCCCAGAGTTGCAGAGTGGGACCCATGATCAGAATAGGCACCGAGGCGAGAATTATCAGGTCTGAGGAAATTGAGCCCAAGACCCGCCGAGGCGGGAATTGAACCCTGGTCCCGGGCTAGACCTCTGCATCAGGGTCTGCCGCTCTAACCATTGAGCCACACTTCTCCATACAGGGAACTCTGGTAGTGGGTCTGCCTGCAGAGGCATCGCGCTATACTCCCACCCTAGAACGAGCTCAACAGTCATTCTGCCCCCTCCCGCGAGGGTTGATTAGGGGTGTACCACAATTTTGCCTTTGTAGGTGCAAATAGACATCAAGGGTATATTTTTTGTTCTAGTGAAAAAAATATGGGGTGTGGATGCCCTGGCATTGGGCCTATTCCCCACCCCTAAAGCCCCGATAGTCTTTCTGCCTACCTAGGGTGGGGGGCATCCCTATTCCCATGGCAAGCAAGAGGAATTGTCGATTCAATTGGGTGTAGTCCTGACATACAGACCGACGGAGTGAGGGTAAATTCAAATTTCGTTACTTGCCATACAGAATGGCTGCAATATTTAGGCCTGTGCATGCCTTCCGCCTACGAATACCTACTAAACCCAGAAACTTCTGAAAATTAGACCCCAGCAGAAGTCCAGAGAGGAGTGCCTTGTGTGGATCCCATGACATTTTTGTACCACAATGTCCTACAAACTTCAGCAAAAACACACATTTCCTCACATTTCTGTGAGACAAAGTTCCAGAATCTTTGGGGGTCCACAAATTTCCTACCACCCAGTATTCCCACACTTGTCTCAATAAAAACCTTACCCAATATGTGTGGCTAGGGCTGGTGCTCCTAACTGGATTGTATAAAATCAGGTTTATTTGGAGTCCTCTTGAAAGAGGTGGGTAAGAAAACTTTATGGGATTCATGCAAGGCACACCACTCTGGAATTCTCCGGATGTCTAGTTCTCAAAAATGTCTGTGTTTGGTTTGGTCGGTTTCCCTCGCTGGCAGCCTAGTCCGGGTAAAAATATGGCAGCTACCTTGCCAAATAACGGCATTTTTATGTAAGAAAATGCTGATGTTTCTACATTTTGTTTTGTGGCCTGTTTTATTGCGGGTGCTAGGCGCACCCTAGCAAGTGGAGTAGTTTTTTTATCAAGACAACCATGGGAAATTTGAGAGGTAAGAAATGGCTTGATCCCCAATGATTCCAGAATCTTCTTTCATAGAAATATAAGGAAAATGTGTGTTTTATTACCTATGTTTCAGGTTTGAAAGGCATTGTGGGTAAGAAAACATTGTGGGATCTGAGCAAGTCAGACCATCCTGGACTGGACTTACCTGGGTGTCTAGTTTTCAGAGATATCTGGGATTGGTAGGTTTCCCTAGGTGGCAGACATGCTGGGGCTCAAATTCTGAAGCTGCCCACGTCACAGAGAAGAATAGTCAATTTTGATTGATGAAATGTCTCCACTGAATCACTGACATAATATTGAACACAAAAATATCTACCTACACAAATATCGATGCAAAAATATCGATAGTCAAAATATCGACATCCTATCCTTATAATGTAAATTACTAAAATATTGAAAAAATAATATAGATGTAAAAAATATCGATGTGAAAAATATCGTTTTTTTAATATATAAAAAAATAATGTTAAATAAATTAATTATTAAAATTAACTTTACAAAAATTACTTAGATGTAATATACATTTAAAAAAAGATACTAAACAAATTTAATTTAAAAAACTTTAAACATACATATATAAAATTCAATATATAAATGATTATTTACTTTAAAACAATTAATAAACTAATAACTTTATTTATTTTTAAATATTATAAATATATAAAAATTAACTATTAAATATATATACATACACCTATAACACAAAATCTAATAATAAAAACATTATATTATAAAATAAATTGTTAAAATATTTATAAATTTTTAAACTTACATTTTGCACTCCATTGAGTGCAACAGTAGGAAAATTGTTGGATAGCATAGGGGTAAAAGTTACTATTCCCACTCCAGTGAGTGCAACAGTAGGAAAATTGTTGGATAGCGTAGGGGTAAAAATTACTATTCCCACTCCAGTGAGTGCAACAGTAAGGAAAGTGTTGGATAGTGGAGGGGAAAAAATTACTATTCCCACTCCAGAGAGTGCAACAGTAGGGAAAGTGCTGGATAGCGGAGAGGTAAAAATTACTATTCCCACTCCAGTGAGTGCAACAGTAGGGAAAGTGTTGGATAGCGAATGGTAAAAATTACTATTCCCACTCCAGAGAGTGCAACAGTAGGGAAAGTGTAGGATAGCGTAGGGGTAAAAATTACTATTCCCACTCCACGGAGTGCAACAGTAGGGAAAGTGTTGGATAGCGAATGGTAAAAATTACTATTCCCACTCCAGTGAGTGCAACAGTAGGGAAAGTGTTGGATAGCGGAGGAGTAAAAATTACTATTCCCACTCCAGCGAGTGCAACAGTAGGGAAAGTGTAGGATAGCGTAGGGGTAAAAATTACTATTCCCACTCCACGGAGTGCAACAGTAGGGAAAGTGTTGGATAGCGAATGGTAAAAATTACTATTCCCACTCCAGTGAGTGCAACTGTAGGGAAAGTGTTGGATAGCGGAGGAGTAAAAATTACTATTCCCACTCCAGCGAGTGCAACAGCAGGGAAAGTGTTGGATAGTGTAGGGGTAAAAATTAATTCCCCCTCCAGTGAGTGCAACAGTAGGGAAAGTGTTGGATAGCGAAGGGTAAAAATTACTATTCCCACTCCAGAGAGTGCAACAGTAGGGAAAGTGTTGGATAGCATAAGTGAAAAAATTACTATTCACACTCCAGTGAGTGCAACAGTAGGGAAAGTGTTGGATAGCGAAGGGTAACAATTACTATTCCCACTCCAGAGAGTGCAACAGTAGGGAAAGTGTTGGATAGCGGAGAGGTTCAAATTACTATTCCCACTCCAGAGAGTGCAACAGTAGGGAAAGTGTTGGATAGCGAAGAGTAAAAATTACTATTCCCACTCCAGAGAGTGCAACAGTAGGGAAAATGTTGGAAAGTCCATCAACTGTTGTTTTTGCATTTGTCACCCCGAGTGGGACGGGTATGCCCAGACGTGGGTCCCGTGCTCTCCATGCCACTGGAATCAAGCTATCCTGGCTGAAGAGGGGGGAAACCCCGAAACCGGTCCTAGGATGCTTGTTTCCAGTCCAGGGAGGACCTGGCTTGGCAGTTCGGGCTGGACTGTTCCCATGAGGCACAGGGTCAAGACTGATTTGCATATGGCTGGGTTCAAACTGGAATGGCATGGTGAGCAAAAACGATGGATTTAGGCCCAGATCTCTGTACTGGGGTGAATGTATGACATTGTTCTGCATTCTGTCCATCAACTGTTGTTTTTGCATTTGTCACCCCGAGTGGGACGGGTATGCCCAGACGTGGTCCCGTGCTTCCATGCCACTGGAATCAAGCTATCCTGGCTGAAGAGGGGTGAAACCCCGAAACCGGTCCTAGGATGCTTGTTTCCAGTCCAGGGAGGACCTGGCTTGGCAGTTCGGGCTGGACTGTTCCCATGAGGCACAGGGTCAAGACTGATTTGCATATGGCTGGGTTCAAACTGAATGGCATGGTGAGCAAAAACGATGGATTTAGGCCCAGATCTCTGTACTGGGGTGAATGTATGACATTGTTCTGCATTCTGTCCATCAACTGTTGTTTTTGCATTTGTCACCCCCGAGTGGGACGGGTATGCCCAGACGTGGGTCCCGTGTTTCCATGCCACTGGAATCAAGCTATCCTGGCTGAAGAGGGGTGAAACCCCGAAACCCGGTCCTAGGATGCTTGTTTCCCAGTCCAGGGAGGACCTGGCTTGGCAGTTCGGGCTGGACTGTTCCCATGAGGCACAGGGCCAAGACTGATTTGCATATGGCTGGGTTCAAACTGGAATGGCATGGTGAGCAAAAAACGATGGATTTAGGCCCAGATCTCTGTACTGGGGTGAATGTATGACATTGTTCTGCATTCTGTCCATCAACTGTTGTTTTTGCATTTGTCACCTTCCCGAGTGGGACGGGTATGCCCAGACGTGGTCCCGTGCTTCCATGCCACTGGAATCAAGCATCCTGGCTGAAGAGGGGTGAAACCCCGAAACCGGTCCTAGGATGCTTGTTTCCAGTCCAGGGAGGACCTGGCTTGGCAGTTCGGGCTGACTGTCCCATGAGGCACAGGGTCAAGACTGATTTGCATATGGCTGGGTTCAAACTGGAATGGCATGGTGAGCAAAAACGATGGATTTGAGGCCCAGATCTCTGTACTGGGGTGAATGTACATGACATTGTTCTGCATTCTGTCCATCAACTGTTGTTTTTGCATTTGTCACCCCGGAGGGTAACGGGTATGCCCAGACGTGGGTCCCATGCATTCCTATGCCACTGGAATCAAAGCTATCCTGGCTGAAGAGGGAGAAACCCCGAAACCGGTCCTAGGATGCTATGCTCCAGTCCAGGGAGGACCTGGCTTGGCAGTTCGGGCTGGACTGTTCCCATGAGGCACAGGGGTCAAGACTGATTTTGCATATGGCTGGGTCTAAGCTCGAATGGTGCATGGTGAGCAAAAAACGGGATGGATTTAGGCTCCAGATCTCTGTACTGGGGTGAATGTAGCTGACATTGCTCTGGCATTCTGTCCATCAA
>CAWUFW010025915.1:0-38936 GCA_963921515.1 Calotriton arnoldi | reverse complement strand
TGCAAACCAGGAATCCCAGTAAAAACAAACAGTAGCTGTATTCCCTAATATATTAAAGGGCCTCCTCCTCACTGTCTAATCCTATGCCACTCAATAAGGTAATTCAGACCATATTTGTCAGTATTTTCAGACAAAATCCAACAAGCCTCTGTGTTTGCCAGAGCCATATCAGCTCCACTATGCCGCTGGTCTTATTTCTCCAGAATTGTCCATTGGCCCAAGTTCCATATCTCTAAAATGTTGAACTAATTTGGTAGTGAGTCTTCCAGCCCTGAAAGTGCTGCAATGTTCCTGCATTCGCACCTTGACCTTCCTCATGGTCACACCAATATAGAAGAGGATACGTGGGCATTTCAACCTGTAAATGACAAATGAGGAGTTACAGTTAGCCATTGTATTTTGATACCAGATTTTACCATCGTGCAGAGATATTTCTTTCATGTGCTTGGTAAATTTACAGACATTGCATTCGCCACAGGGAAAATGTCCTCTCATTGGAACCAAATGCCTATCAGGTTTCCCAGTTGAGACCTATGACCTAGTATGGACCAGCCTATCCTTCAAATTAGCTGACCACCAGAAGGCAAAACGTGGTCACTGAACAGTGTTAGAGCCCACGTTTAGATTGTACCAATGTTTCCAAATGATATTCCTTATTTGAGTAGACAATGAATCATACATCAACACCACTGTGACACATTCATCTTTTGATTTTGACTCTTACATCCATCAAGACTTCTCTTAGGGTATTCAATGCCCGCTTCTTTGCTTCGTTCACAACCTTCCTACGATACGCTCGTCAGGCCAAATGTTCTTGTAGCGCCTGCGACTGTTCCATGAAAGTGGTTCGCTCAGTACAGTTATGATGTTAACTAAACAAATGGACCACAGGGAGATTATCCCTTAGTGCTCGTGGATTATATGAAGTATAGTGCAACAGCAAATTTCTATCCATGGGCTTGTGATGTACTGACGTGACAAGATGGGAATCTTAAGCCTCGAGGTCTAGATCTAAATATGCTATCGAGTGACAACTCGCTGTCCAGGTGAAATGTAAATGCGAATCCAGACAGTTGGACCAGATCATAAAAAAGTTCAGATCAACTTCTGTCCCAGTTCATACACATAATACATTGTCGATGTAATGCTTCTACAGGGAGAACTGAGATATGGATTTGACTCATTGAAGATAAAATGTATTCAAATATTCCCACATTGATGCAGGCAAGACTGAGAGCAAAAGTTGCCCACATAGAAGTCCCCGATACTTAACTGATCTTTATACTGAAAAAGATTCTGTGTAAGTGCCAGTTCAATACACTGCAATATAACTGTCTGGGGGGGTGTCATAGAGCCATTCTTGCGTGGCTAAGGCTCTAGCAACTAGCCCTAAAGAGGCATCCTGGGGAATGTTTGTATACAGGGACTCAATGTCCAACATAACCAGGAGTTCCCTCTGAGGGACAAACTCCATGTCCTGTAACAGCTGCAAAACTACCATTGTGCCCTACAAATATGCGAGTTGTGAGAGGACACATTCTTGCAGAAAGAAATGCGCAAACTGGAATAATGGCTCCAGAAGAGAGTTTATTGCAGAGACAATCGGTCTCCCTGGGGGCGGTCGGTGGGGTTTATGGATTTTAGGAAGAACATAAAACACAGGGATATGTGGATCCTGGTTAATCAAAAAATCCACCTTATTTTTGTGATCCATTTTTGATCCAAGGCACTTTCCAGCATTCATTTAATCAATACTTTTAGCTCTGGAGTTGGATCCTTCGCCAAGGGGGTGTAGTTGTTTCTCACTCCCAAGAGGCGATTCACTTCGGTATCATATCTAGAAGCATCCATATTCACAATGACTCCTCCCTTGTCAGTCGGTTTTATAACAAACTGGTAGTTGGGCTGTAGACTCTTAATAGCATCCCTTTCATCTTTCGTAATATTCTGAAGGTGTTTGGTTTGAAATTTCTCTAATGCAGCAACCTTCTCCAAAACTTGCTCTTCAAATATCATGACTTCGGGACCCACAGCTGAATGAGGGGTACAAAAGTGGAATGTTTCTGGTTGGCAGAGGTATGCAGCCTGTCCAAGCAGGAATCGCAATCCTAGTCAGGGTAAGTCACAACACACCCAAAATTATCCTGCGCTGCTCACCCTCAGGTAGCTTGGTACTGAACAGTCAGGCTTAACTCAAGAGCCAATGTGTAAAGTATTTGTGCAACACTCCAGATAATACAGTGAAAACACCACAAAAAGACTCCACACCAGGTTATAAAAATATAGCTTAATTTTATAAACAAAACAAGACAAAAACTACCAAAATCCAATAAGTGGAAGTCGGCATATGAATTTTTTAAGAATCAACTGTAAAATAGCGCGTAGAAGCAATAAGTGCTTATGTGGGATATCTGATTGTGCCGGACCGGGACAAAGTCAAAAGTTCAGGCCAGCCACGATGGAGCGGGGGCCGGATACAGGGACCCAGTGAGGCCAGCTGAACAAAATTACCTTGATCCGCGCTGTGTCGCCATCAAAGATGCGTGGTGCAGCTGAAGCGATGTGCCAGTGACGAGCCATGCAGTGGACGAGATGCGTCGATTTTCTCAATGCAATGGTAGAAATGCTGTGGTTCTGAGTGCGACATGCTGCTTCCAAATGCGATGCGCTGCTACTGCTCCTTCAGCAGAGGATGTGTCGGTTCCGAGGACGATGCGCTGGTTCCCAAGGTGATACACTGAGTACACTCCACGCATCGAGGAGGATGCGCCAGTTCCGATCCACGCAAAGGTGAAGATATACCGGTTCCGATAAGAATGCATGGATAGGCTGAAGAACCTCACTTCTTAGGGTCCAGGTCTGAGGAGGCACCACTTGGCAGGGCAGACTCACCAATGGCAGAGTCCATGTGCAGATGCAGGTAAGATGGAAGACTTTCATGTCCCTGAGAATTCAAATCAGGGGCAAGCCAGGAAGCCCTTGGAGTCACTCTGGGTTCAAGTGATACAGGTCCAAACCTTCCCAATCAAGCAGGGGAACAGCAGGCAATAGGGCAGCACAGAAAGGCAGGAGTCCAGCAAAGCAGCAGTCTAGCAGAGTCCTTTCAGCTGCACAGCAGTTCTTTTTCCTGGTAGAGTCTTCACAGGTCCAGAAGTGTACTGATGTCATGGTGTCAGAGGTCCAGTACTTATACCCAGTTGTGCCTTTGAAGTGGGGTAGACTTCAAAGAATGGTCTTTGAAGTGCATAGAGGTCCTCCCTTCCTGCCCTGGCTCCAGACTCACTGCAGGGGGTATGCAGCCCTCACTGTGTGAACAGGACGCAGCCTATTCAGGTATAAGTGTGAGGCTGTGCCCAGCTCCCCCCTCCCACTTCCCAGGATGGCCTATCAAGTCACACCCAAGCTACCTTTGTGCGTGGCTGTCTGGAGGGAGTACACAAGCCTAGCTGTCACCCAACCCAGACTGAACAGAGACAGGCAGCAGGTACCAAATGGCTAAAGTAAGAAAATGCCAGCTTTCTAAAGGTATTAACAACAATAGGGGTTAAGCCCAAAGGACCGGGGCCAGGTAGGGCTATTCAAAATTCAAAACACAACATGAACACCTGGCTCCATACTAACCTACACTCCTACTATTTATGGAGTAACGGGCAGACTATTCTTTTTATCTGTCCAAGTAACATTTTTATTAAAGTCTTTAAATTGATTCAAGACAATTTTTGATTCAAGACAAACTGGATTAACTCTCACCCGGAATCCAGTTTGTTCAATGAAGTCGATACAAAATCAATTCCAGTGAATGCGAACACGCTCGCTTTTGAGCAGAAGAAAAGCCTGCCTTTTGCAGAGTCTAATATCGGACGAACTCATTTAAAAATTGTGAGTCCCAATCCGAATAGCTCCTGTCCATGCTCTGCAGCCTTTGCGCAAGAATTATACACAGTTTAAAGTGTGCACGTGGTGCTTTAAAGCTACAGTAGAACGAGTCAACTGACATATAGATAAAAACGCGTGGAATCAACGAACTGGAGCGGCTGCTCCTATTTCAAGAATCAGAATATCCCGATCATTTGTTTGAAGCCCTGACGAGAGTCCCAGTACTATCCAGCCTGGGTCATGAAACGCATTGGCATTTTCAAGAGGCATTTAGTTAAATCTAAATGTGTTGAGTGTCGGATGTATTAAAGATTAATTCATTATTTCCAACACTTTTGTGATATTCTTGCTGAAACAATAAGTTTAGTCCATGAAATTGGACATTTTTCGCAATCACCGTTGTGTTTTTTCACAGATGATGCAAGCTTTAAATGTTTTGTAATTTGTTGCAAATAATTCTCACTTTTGTGTATGTCCAAATTGTTTTTGATTGTGCATTGTGTTATTTATATGTGAAGGTTTTTGTGTCAATTTGAGAAATATGTGTTTCTTTTTCAGTCTTTTGAAAAAATTGTTTTGAATCAATTTAAAGACTATTTAATAAAATTTTTACTTGGACAGATAAAAAGAATAGTCTGCCCGTTACTCCATAAATAGTAGGAGTGTAGGTTAGTATGGAGCCAGGTGTTCATGTTGTGTTTAGAGCTTTCTAAAGGTGGCATTTTCAGAATTGCAATTTAAAATCTGATTTAAAATTCACCATCAGTAGTGATATTCAATTGTGATTCCAGAGACACCAGATTTGGGTTCTTTTCTCTACCCAATGTGAAATGACACTTATAAAATGTAACAAGGTAATCCCAATGTTATCCTGCAGGAGAGATAAGTCTTGCAATAATGAAATACAGCTTTGGGAGTTTGTCACTACCAAGACATGTACAACTTAAAAGTACATGTCCTGCCTTATAGATACATTGCACCTGACCTATGGGTTATACAGGACCTACCTTAGGGGTGACTTATATGTATAAAAAGCGAAGGTTTAGGCCTGGCAAGAGGCTTATCTTGTCAGGTCAAAGTGGCAGTGTAAACATCACATACAGGCTTTGCAATGGCAGGCCTGAGTCATGGTTAAAGGGCTACATAAGTAGATGGCACAATGAGTGCTGCAGGCCCACTAGTAGCATTTAATTTACAGGCCCTGGATGCATGAAATGCACTTTACTAGGAAATTATAAGCAAATTAAATATGCCAATATTACCATGTTTAAGGGAGAGAGCACACACACTTTAGCACTGATTAGCAGTGGTAAAGTGCAGAGTCCTAAAGCGAGCGAAAACAAGGTCAGAAAAATGGAGGGAGGCAAGCTAAAAGTTAGGGGAAGACCACTCTAAGGCTTTCAGGTCTAACACTGATGAAAAAAACAAAGGTGGATCTTTGGTTTATCATGAAAAACTACCGTAACTTTATCTTTCACAGAGTCTCCTGAAACTGTAAACAAAATTTAAATGGGTCATGAAATCTTTACTCAAAATTTGTTCCTCCATTGGGGACCAACAATAACTCTATAAATTTATTATGTTTGATGAAATTGGCCGCGTCCCCTGCTCTGTGACACTTGTGGGGAAAACCCTTGCCATTGTTGGTCCTGGCAGCCTCTTCCCAGATTTGCTTGTCACCTCTGTGATTGTCCCTCTGATCGGCGATTTGTGCTGTGTTGAATTACTCTGAATTTATCAAGCCACTCAGGGCAACGCAAGGTGGCCTTGCACGGCTTGATAAATCGCATCTCAAGATTTGCGTCGCTTTTGCACCCAGTTGCATGGTGGAAAAGCGATGCATTCCTTGATAAATATGGACCCTTAAGTCTAACTGTTTGAGGTCTTGTCTCAGTGATAAATAGAAGGTATGCTCTCACAGCTGAGTCGCCATACTGAACCTCTCAAAAAAAGGGGGAGCGGAGAGGGAATTAAGAAAAAAGGGGAGCCTTCCACTCAAAATCAAAATAATAGTACAAAAAAAACAATTTCCCACGCCCCTAAAGAAATTTTCTTTTTCAGACAGGAGCTAGTGGGATTGTCACCCAATGGGTCATGGTGGAAGCTTATGTGAGGTGACTCCTATTTTATTATATAAATGAGAAAGTACACACCTAGATTGATTTTAATTTTTTGGTCGTAACATCCCCGGTCTTTTTTTAACCAGATGATTATACTGATTAGTCCCCATACAGTGAGGTTCTATGGTTGGTGCTTTTGAAAAAGAGAATTTATTTAGGGGTGTGGGAAATAGTTTTTTTGTGCTATTAGTTTAGATACATATTGTGACTGGTTTCAATAACAGTGTTTTCTTCAGTCTTACCCCATCGGGGCAAACCTGAATGCTGTATCTTATGAGGGTTCAAGTGGGATGGATACAATGATTGGACAGTCCCACTAAAGTCTTGAACATCACACCAAGTTCTACAGGTAGGAAAAATGTGATCCTGCCAAGGGTGCATCATTTTCAGGAAGGGTTTGCTGATTGCCTCCAGTTCTCCAGTGCAAGTTCTGATAAAGTCCAAAGTTTATTGCATACATTCTGATAGCACTGCTCTTCTTCCTTGAAGAAAACTAAGCTCCACTCTTAGGTTAACTAGGAATTCCCAGTGCCAAATGGACCGCTGGAATTCTTCCAGACAGGAAATAGCTTTCTCTGTGGCTTGTGTGGATCCCACCACTTTTTTACTGTGGTATTTGGGTGTGTGGTCGACCAGCAACCAGGGAACTCTTCTAATCTTGGGCATTTCTGACAAAAAGGGCTCAAAATGACTCCAAGGTGGTGTGGTTTCATTCTCCCCCTTTTTTACACACAGAATATTGCGCAAAGGAAGAAGTAAAGGCAAAAAAACCTCAATGTTGTAAGTTTTAGGTGACAGAAAATTCTTCAACTTCCATCAAACTGTACTAATACTACCATCCTGCATTTACACACTTCGGGGCATATTCTCAAGGACACATCGCCGATTTATCGGCACTTTAGCACCGCAAAAGTGGCTATAGATCTATCGCCCCATTCACAAGCTGGTGCAAACTGCTGACATCGCCAGTTTCCCTGCGATAGCTACCGCAAAAACCATCGCCACGGATGAGTGCGACAACTAACGCTAATGATATGCAGAGTAGGCGTTCCCGTGCAAAAACACACGAAAACACCACTTTGCGCGATTCTCTACGACCAGTCAGATCTGCGATGCGAACCAAGAACAGGCGATAAGGCGCGTTAGCTGCAGGGATTTAACATCTGCCTTTTGCTGGTGTTAAGCAGGACGACTACCTGCAGTATGAAAGGGAGCCCAGCCCAGAGCCACATCTGAAGACCCACAGATGCCATGGAGCCAATGAACATGCAGCTCGGAGACCCAAGAGGGCCACAACACCCACCGCCACCACTCCCAGCCCCCCCCTCCTGACCCCTCCCCCGGACTACCACTGAGGCAGCGTAGGACAAGACAGCGGACCCTCCGAAAACGGCATGGCCCCTCAGCCACACAAGTGCAGAATGTGGGGAGAGATGGGAACCAAGTATGTGTGAAGGAGGCAACTCACCCATGAAGAAGAATGTACACAATGCCAAGTGTGGCGGTGATGTGCTGGACAGCCCTCAGAATGCAGAGCACAGACATGTCCATGTGGACAAAATACTGCTGGCGTTTGTAGTGACGTGGACAGTGGACGCAAACATGTTACCTCAGGCAGTGGGGAAGACCTTGGACATGTAGCTGTGCCGTCCCCCCCTGTAAGCGTAAGCGGAGTGGGCTGAGCCGGCGTACGCCACTCCAGCGTAGGAGTGCAGATAAAAAGGCCGGGGCTCTGGGCGTGGTTCTCTTCCGTGATGGGCAACGCGTCTGCCAGGGCGGCGCACCTCACCCTGCCACGAGTCTGCCGCCGTGACCTCCAGACTCCACGACACAGGCCCACAGCGCAGCCAGCGGCACAGCAACACGGAGTC
Organism: Calotriton arnoldi; assembly: GCA_963921515.1. Classification (NCBI taxonomy): domain Eukaryota; kingdom Metazoa; phylum Chordata; class Amphibia; order Caudata; family Salamandridae; genus Calotriton; species Calotriton arnoldi. The sequence goes on along the minus strand of CAWUFW010025915.1, from coordinate 31,069 downwards.
ATGTGTGTGCCGGATACTGCCTAAGTCCTACACTACGGTCAGCAGGTCCCACAATTCAAATCGTGCCACATTTCTGTCAATGGAGGAAACCACTAGTCAACAGACATTGCCCCCAGTGCGGCCCGCCCAGACGATGCATCATCATTGGCTGTTCACCTGCTGAGCGCTCCAGGTGCCACTGACCCTGTGCAACACAAGTCGACGCCACGTGGCAATATTGAGGCAGAATATAGTAGGCCAAAAACATTGCTCCCAGTGTGGCCTGCCCGGGCGACGCATCATCGTTGACTGTTCACCTGCTGAGCGCTCCAGGTGCCACTGACCCTGTGCAACACAAGTCGACGCCACGTGGCAATATTGAGGCAGAATACAGTAGGCCAAAAACATTGCTCACAGTGTGGCCCGCCCGGGCGACGCATCATCGTTGGCTGTTCACCTGCTGAGCGCTCCAGGTGCCACTGACCCTGTGCAACACAAGTCGATGCCACGTGGCAATATTGAGGCAGAATACAGTAGGCCAAAAACATTGCTCACAGTGTGGCCCGCCCGGGCGACGCATCATCGTTGGCTGTTCACCTGCTGAGCACTCCAGGTGCCACTGACCCTGTGCAACACAAGTCAACGCCACGTGGCCGTGGGCCCTTGCTGACCGCTGCCTCCGACCTACACTGCGGTCAACAGGGCTCACATGTCACATCCTGACCTGCAAAGACACCCCATCATCTTCGGCTGCACACACGCTGAGCGCATCAGGTGACAGCAACTCTATGCGCCCCAACTCATGGCCCCTTCATGATTGAGTCGTGTGCTGTGGACTGCGGACGCAACAATGTCACCTCAGGCCTTTGAGAAGACCTGGGACGATGACGATGAAGATGAGGCAGGTGTACCACACCCCACTGCAGCTGCAGCAGGAATATCCCGAAGGTACACAATCATGATCAATCCTTCACATGAGCACGCTCAGCTATGGTGCCCCTACCTCAGTGCACCACAAGTCATGGACCCTTTATGATTGAGTCTTGTGTGTGTGATCCGATGTTCACTGTTCTAGTTGTTGCCAGCACCAACCACTCCCTGAGGGCTAGCTCACACGCACCCCACACCCATCCAGCACAGGCGTCACTGGACATGTGACCCTGGTAATAAAAAGGGGCCGGGCACACGTGCCCGTAGCCAGTTCCACTATCTAACCAAGTGTGTCCGTGTGGTCATTATGTATGCATGATGGGCCCGGGCCCGACCACATTACATTGTGCTGTGGACAGCGGACGCAACCATGTCACCTCAGGCAGTGGGGAAGACCTTGGACATGTAGCTTTGTTCCCTCCCCCTGTATGCGCAAGCAGAGAGGGCTGGGCCGTCGTATGCCAGTCCAGCGTAGAGGTTCGAAGGTTTTGCCCAGGGGACTGGGCGTGGTTCAGTTCTGGCCTGGACAAGGAAGTACGTAATGCGTGTGTCTCTGTTGTAGTGTGGGCGCCACCCGGCCCACAATCGTCAATGTTGCAATGTAGCATGCACCCGGAGGGCGGGCTCGCACGTACGGAGTCATGAAGGAGCGCAAGACCGCTCGGTGTCTTGGCTCATACATGACAAGTGTTGTGTGTATCTGTATAGCCGCAGCAAGAGCCAAATGCCTAGCCTCAATCGCAGCGCGAGTACAGCCAGCCGTGAACTGTACACCTGTGTCCGCCCTGTCCTTACCATAGGCCTACACTCACGTGGCCGCCCACCCTCAACGGCCAACATCACAGTGTCGTTGTCAGGCTTGTGGACATGTGCAGCCAGGCATGACAATTGTGTGCCGTAGGTGTGCAAGTGATGCAACCGCGCAGCGCACACAAGTAAAAAGGCTCGGAGGGGAGGGAGGAGCAGCTGTGAGGCAACGTAACACACAGTGAGGCCGCTCATTTGCCACATGCTAGGCATGTCATACATGATTCCCAAAGTCGCAGACATCCCACTCCACCCCCAACAAGCCTCTACACATTTCCTGAATGCAAGCAGATGACAAACTAACATTAGGGATGAAAGCTCCATTGTCTGAACTATCAGGCGGAAGCACATCTGCACCTCCGACCTCGGAATTGCATGTGCCCGGCACCCCCTGACAGATACCATAGCAGCTGATGACGACTCCTACACTATGCACAGCCTGACGACAGACCAACGTATACACACCCCATACACAGAAGTCCTTGCTCGAAGTTATCTTGCATGGAATGGCCTTCACACTTACTCCCACACCATCCCAGGCCTACAACCGTTGCACACAGACACTGCTCATTGCTCCGAGCTGTGGCATTTCATCCACAGAACTGGCGCAGGTCAGAACAGTGCCGCTTCAACCAGAGACACTAACGCGATGGCAAAACATCCCGGACACATGCACAACCCCTGTCACGTGGAACTGTACCGTGCACGTATGCTGCATTTACTGGGGGGCACTGCCATTGGTAGTGCTGCGGATCAGTTACCGGCTAAGCTTCCGCCTTGCCAACGTCACCTGTGTTCAGCCTGTGTTGCATTGTCGCTCGTGCATATTCGAGTGGTCCATGGATGTCTGCCTATCCAACAGGACGGTAGCCAAACTGGATTTCGACATGTGTGTGCACCCCCTGTTGGCCCACGACCATGAGTGTCACCGTGATACCCGTCTATGGGATGCCTGGATACTTGGCATACATGCTGGCAGCTGGACCTGGGAGATTGCAGAACTCCTCGTGTGCAGTGACCACATTGAGTCGCTCCCCTATTGGGCTGTCGTTCTAATTGGTGAAAGGGGATGGACGCAGCACATCTGTCCGGACCTGCTAATGGTTAGCCTCGCCGTCCTGTTTGATGAAGTCGACAACGACCTCATGTTGGAAATGATTGCCTACGAAGCTGCACTCGCTTTCATGGACGTGTAACTACGTACCTGCAGACACAACAGTTTGGAACACATTGCACATGTCCCGTTCCTTGTTGGAACTTGGGGTTCTGGTCACATCTTCCACGACGACAGTGGACATGGCTGCATTCGCCTGGACTCTGAATACATGAGCGGACAACAACGCGGGTAAACACACACCTGTGATTGGTGTGGCACTCCCCCGGAGTGGACAGCGGCGCTTGGCAACGTTCCACGTTCTGACATACTGCTGCATTGGTCTGCATGTTGTGGCACATATCTTGGCCGTACTGACACGCATGTGCTAATATAGTCTACGCACCTTCACTTGTATTCAACTGTGATGAGTGTTGATTTGTATGACAATGTGTGTCTCACTGCCTATCTGGGTCACGGCCATACATGCATTACTGCACCATCAGGGATGTGGGGTTGTACTAGTACATTATCATCTCACAGTTTCCTGCTGTGCCACATGCGAATGGCCATTTTCCACACAAAAGCGGCAGCAGTTGTGTCCTCTGTTGTGCTGGTGTTGCTGTTTGTTCAACATTGTTGTAAATGTTGCGGTGCTCTGGATCTTATGTGTGTGTGCTGCATTGTAGGTGAGTTGCCCCTTCAGCTCTGATTTGGCTGACCCTTATCCCTTTCAGGCAGTGTGGCTTTCACTTCTGTGCTTATGCAGTGCTGTGATGTTGCAGACTTGGGTAAATTGGGCTCTTGGTTGGAGTTGTGACTCTTGGCCATGGTTTGTCCACAGATGTGCTCTACTTAATTGTGCATGTGTGACATTGTGCCCATCTCCCCCCGTCCCCCCAGTCCCTGGTGATTACTCACCCTGTTGCTGTTGTGTCAGGTCATGTTGAGCAGTGTCCGGTCCCCCAACTCCTGCCACCGTCTCCACACTGATGACTGTGGACACCATTTCCTCCATCTCATCCAGCTCCTCCTGTGGCGCTGGACTCCCACCTCCAGTCTGCATTGCTGCCTTCTGGTTGTCTGCGAGTTTCTGCTTGGTCTTGCGCTTCACATCATTACAGCGCCTCTTGACCTCATCCATTGTCCTCCTCAGCACTCCGACTGCATTCCCCTTGTCCACGATGGACTGCCATATTGCATTTTTTGTTGCCAATGACACAGTGGAGGTGACGAACAGTTGTTGATGGTGTTCTATCACCTCCGAGATCAGGATCCTGTTTTCCTGCGGACTGAACCGCGTCTTCCTCTTCTTCTTGCCCTTGCCCTTCCCTGACCCCGAGGTCCCAGGCTGCTCCTCCGGGGGGCTTGTGGGGTTCTGGTCGTCCTCTGTACCTGCTCCGGCTGCCTCCATTGTGCTTCGCTGTAGTTTGGTTTTTGTTTGTGGTTTTTTCCTGCTTTTGTGGTGGTTTTTCCCGCCTGACGTGTGTGAATTGCAGGCCTGGCGCTGGTTTTCGCTGTTTGTCTTATCGCGGTTGGGCCCATTGCAACTTTTTTCGCGTTCGGGTTTTGATTTTTATCGCCGTACCGGTACTGTTATCGCGGACATTTGCAGCGTTATCGGGGTACTATTGCATGTTACCGCCGTGTTGTGAATGCCACGTTAACACGGAGTTATTTTCCAGCGATAGACGGCGATATGGAAAATTGCGTTAACCTATTTTGGCGATGTTTATCGCACGTTCTCGTGAATATCCCCCTTCATATTTTAAAAACAGTGGCCATATGTGTAGATGGGTCCATTGCATGCGCTAGAAATGGAACAAAACTGTCATGGTGTTCTGTTGAACTTAAGTCTAAGTCAAAAGACTGTAAGATTCTATGTTTTCTTCTTGTTTATAAAAAACGAAAGTTACTGGGAGGTATGGTCCTTTATAGACCTTCCGGCTATGACTTGGTTTGGACCAACAAGCTTCTTACTCACTTAACCGAGTTAAGCATAAAATATCACCACTATCTTATTAATGCCGTCTTTAATATGCATTTAAAAAACCATGAGGATGTATTATGCAGGTAATTGGAGAATGACATGGGTGTGCTACATTTTAAACAATAGATGTCAGGTCCAACCCATGGAGCAGGGCATACATTACACCTCCTGTTCTCTAATATTGAGACCATTAAAATTGTGAATGTGATTCTTCTTAAGTGGACAGATTATTTCTTGATTGCTTTTCCGGCTACGTTCCCTGGTGACAAAATTAATTTGGTAGACGTTCCCTTAAGACTTAAGAGATCGTGGAGGACTATAACAGAGCAAACATTTGCTAACCATTTCACTTTTCCGACGAAAGATACTACTTTGCCCCTCTCTAATCAGATTGAATTATTTGATGCTGCTATTATAAATTGTCTGGATGCCTGTGCTCTGTTGAAAATGAATACATCTACAAGGAACTCCCCCTCAGAAAAATGGTATTCAGCAGAATTAAGAGTAATGAAAAGAAAGTTTAAAAACTTCCAACAGAGGTGGAGGTCCTCAAGAAAGAAAAATAGATGATATAAAATATAAAGAAGAGCAAAAAATATTACAAAGCCTTGAAAGGAGCTACGAAGGACTATTTTATTCACTGAATCGAAGAGAATAGTATCTGCTCAAAATAACTATTTAAAATTGCAAAGGCGCTCCCCCAGCCCACTTGCCTCTCTCAATCAATTCCCCACACAGAGGCAAACTGTGTGGAAATCAGGACTTTTTTAATGATAAAATTGTAAAAATGTACTCGTCCTTTGAGAATCAACCCCCTCTTTCTGATGTGGCACAGGATTTTTTAGACCCTGACCCAGATGCTAAGGTTCATCTGGGACCCTGTGAACTACTATCAGAAACACAGGTAGCACAGCTGATGATGGACGTTAAAAATCTGGCTTTCCGTTTGACCCCTGCCCTCATTTTATCTACTCCCAGTTTGCAACGATTTTAGGCCCCTATTTTACTCAAACTTTATATCGATCTCTGGCAGGAGCAACTTATCCAGAGATTTGGAAGGAAGCACTACAACTACCCTTGGCGAAAAATCTCGCCATTAATGTGTCGATCCTCTGTAATTATCGACCCATATCTCTCTTTCCCTACATGTCCAAAATTCTAAAACAATTGGTGAATAAACAACTGACTCATTTGTTAGAGACCAACAAGTTGTTGGATCCCTCTCAGATGGGGTTCTGAGCTATTAACAGCACCGAATCCCCTCTGCTAGCTGTGTTGGATGATATCAGGTCAGCAGTTGATCAGGACAGGGCCGCGGCCCTGATCCTACTTGACCTATTTACAACTCTTGACACCGTCTCTCACAGCTTGCTGATTAGCAAGCTTCACAAGATTGGTTTACATTCTTATGCCCTTAGATGGCTGAGCTCCTTTTTGAACATCGATAGTGCAGTTGGATGTTTGTAGATCTCTCTCCATTACACCTAGTGGCCGATTCCGATTCGGGCCGGAAATCTCTCCGACTGAGCCGGACCCGGAGAGATTTCCGACCGAATCGGACTCTAGCAGTCCGACCGAACGAGTACGATGCGCACGTATGCTATCGGACTCGATTCGGTCGGACTCCATTGAAGTCAATGGGAGCCATTCGTACGACGCGTACACGGGCTCCCATTGACTCAATGGGCACGCGCCTGAACAAGGCGCCCCCTACAGCGTGTGCGCATCGATGCGGGTCGCGCCGTACATGCACGTGTAGGGGGTACCCATGTGTCCCCCCTGTGTGCGACTCGCTCGGCTACACGTACAGGGGGGTCTGACACGGATCCCGAAAGTACGGCTCCGACTGCTCTTTCGAGCCGGAGTGCGCGGCTCGGTCGGACTGCTCGCGGCGCGCATCGTACTTACCCGGCCGGGGAACGTCTCCATTGCGCGGTGCGAGTCGAGTCCGAACGAGTCGGTCGGTGCGGTTAGACCCGGGAGCGAGTCGGTCGGAGCGGTCGGGACGCCCGGACGAGTCGGTCGGCAATTTCGCATCGTACTCGCTCGCCCGGACGCGCGTACGAATCGGTCGGGAAATAGGGCTCCGAATCGGATCCGGTTAAGCCAAATCCGATTCGGAGCCCTACCGGCCGAGATCGGAATTGGCCCCCTAATTGTGGAGTTCCACAAGGCTCCTCGTTGAGCCCCATTGTGAGGAGGACCGGGACCAATCCCAGTACACCCCCCTAAACCCCATACATAAATGCCAAAATCATACCTGGACTAAATCCTGTGGGAAGGGTTTAACAGAACCCCACAGAGACTCAACCTCCCGTAATAAGTAGTCCTGTTACTTTAAACAGGAGAGCGATACACCCACAGAGAAGAACTAATCACTGCTGCAGAGAGGAGGAGAAAAAGACCCCGTCAGTAGGAAGCAGGAGCGCATGTCCGGAGGCAGGAGACCGGAGGAAAGAATACACCTATTCGACCCAGAGGAACACCTCCAAATCACCGGAGCCGGGAGAGATGCCGTGGATGACGAGGATGCTGTGAATCAGGTCAAGGCCACGGAACCGGAAGACTGCGCGGAGGAGTGGAGCAAAGACTGGTGGTTGCCCCCGGAGGACCCTGACAAGCCCGCCCCAACTTAGGAGAGTTGCGGCATAGCGTGTTAGTCTGGTTAACCGGGGTTGCGGGTTTTACGGGGCGGAGGGAGGGATGACTTAAGGGACGGGCACTGGGGGTGTAACAAGAGAATATTTTCACTTTTGAGCTCGCATGTAACAAGGAGCTCCACACCATGTCCCACTTTATATCACTTCACCGCCCCTTTCACATTAAAACCCCACAGGCCGAACCTATGCAACACTTTGGTTTGATGAGCAGTTTAACCTCTAAGTATTATTAACAAAAATAGAAACAACGGCAGAAAATAACCCATACGGGTATATGCTATCTCCTTTTATATTATGAGTAGGGCTCCCGGTTTTATGGTGTTTATTTTATTGACATTTCCGTCTGTATTTATCCATATTTATTATTTGCTCTTGCTATCTGTATTTATCCATATTTATTTCTGGTTTTGTGAAAAAAATATATTGAAAGTAGTATATTTCCACATTTATGTACCTGATAAATGTGCCTTCATGCTTGAACACCTGATAGGCTTCAATAATATGAACACCCACAGATGATAAATCTATGCAAATTTATGAAAACAAGAACATTTTAGTATCAAGGTTGTGCATATCTACTGATGTTTAAGCCACTTTACTAAATCCCTTACTTTTTTTAAGCCCTTACCTGTCAATACGCACAGCTATTGGCCAAGCAGTCATTACTGAGAGCATTTAGAATCACTCAAAAAAGAATCCAATTTCCGTTTTTATCTACATTTAAAAATAAATACAGACAGGAAAATAAATGGTTTTCTGACTGTATTTATCTGTAAAAATCAGGAAAAACGGAATACCAGGAGCCTTAATTATGAGCTTTCTTTCTCTTTTCTTGTTTTGCCACGTTATTTTCACATATTGGTTTTCTTGTCTGTAAAAGCCAAAAGAAGGAGTTGAGCCTTTCTTGAAGGACAAAGTATCCCTTTATGTGGGAAGATCAACTCTTAAGCTTCTTATTTATTTTTACACCAAAAAGTGTGAGGGGAAGGGCAACCTAGATAAACCAGAAAGAAAACACCATACTTACCGCTACTATTTCTCCGAGACTCCGAGCCCCATACCACCTCACCGAGGTTTCCTAAAAGGAAGAAGAAGAGTCAGGAACCGATACACCCTACCTTGTTTATGATTGTAAATCTGGAAAAATATTCTCATCATTATTTCTTTTACAAATCAGACCTTTCATAAATAAGGCTCCCGGTTTTCAGTTTTTACTGATTTTTACAGATAAATACAGACAGAAAACCATTTATTTTCCTAGAATTTCTGGAATTAGGTATCACATAATGAGATCCTCCACTGACTAGAGCCCTTTCTCAAGGAAAGAGTCAAGCACTGACAAGGTCATCTCCCCTGATGCACAGTAGAGTTACTGAAAATTTGCCACAGTGAAATTTGCTTTACGCCAGCTTAATCAGCTTTATTTACTGTTACGAAAAATTCCTGACATTGCACTACTACACCACACTGTATAATTATGTGCCATGAATGTGCTGTTCCTAGTAAAAAATGGAAATGCATGCGAACAATACCAATGACAGAGCAAAAGAGGCTGTTGTTTGCTGTGCTTTTTTTTGTTTTTGGTTGCTTTTTTGGATGCAGGAACGCATTTCCCACTAAAATACAGCAGCAAATGATAGTTTTGTATTTTCTGTCATCACACCTAATTATGCGTAATTTGATGAAATTTCACGTAATTACTCAAATAGCTAATTACGCAAATTTCGGGCAACCCTTACTCAAAACCGTCTGGCCGTTCAGCAGTGGGTCAAGACATGGCAATTCCTTAAGCTGGTAAGTACATTTTCCAGCAACTTGGATTTTATACATCATCACCAAGACACATGCAGCTTAGGGGTGCTTTCTGTATAATGTTTAAGCGACCGAACAATTCACTGTGAAATACTGGAATGGATTAAAGTCATTAAGTAGGATTGTTTGAAAGTTTGATAGCACCGCTTAAGAAGATATATACATCAGAAATAGGGATCTTGAAGATCTGACAAATGTGTAAAGAAGGTGTCACAGAGGTATCCTTAAAATTATTTCATAAGCAAACAGTGGAGTTTGGTTACTACATTCTCAACAGGCATAGCATAAACCAAGCATCATCAGGACAATAAAGGCCAAACTTTTATTTGAGGACTTACAGTTGCTAAACCTCACAAATTAACACAAACTGTGTAAATGAAAACAGTTGGATTGGATGAGTGTATCTGGAAGCTTTTTCTGCACACCCAGGGCATCATTTCGATGCCGGTCACTGTAGCGGAAGAGGGACCGCCCGACAAGGAGTCGGCGGTTCCACTGCCCTCAGTACAATGTGACCGCCTTCATGGTGGTCGCAGAGTGTATATTTTCTGTTGTGGCTTGTGCTGCGGGCTGCAGCCCAAGCCGCAACAGAAAATATGCCCTTTAAAAACATCCCTGCAGCGTGTGGCAGGCACCATGCGGTGCCTGCCACATGGGGCAGGGATGTTGAGAGGGGCACCATAGATGCCCCCCAGGCCCCATAGCATAGGTTCAGTGGAGAAGGTGGCCCGCTAGGGGCCCCCAAAGTTAGTTTCCGCCTGCCTTTTCATGTCAAAAGGGCAGGCAGGAAGGGACATTGTAATCCCTATGGCGGTGCCTGAGAAGGCACCGCCCCATTTGATGGGATTACTGACCCTCCGACGGTTCGACGGGCTCCTTAAGCCCGTCAGAAAGCATCGGACTGCCCTTCCCCCTGCTGCCTCCGACCACACGCATTGTAATGTGGCAGTCGGACTGCAGCAGCAGATGGTGATCGGACCGCATCCGATGAGCCATTGGATGCAGTCCGACCGCCATCAGAATGAACCCCACAATATGCACTGGAATAACATAAATTTTTCCTTTTATGGTAAACATGTTGCCACTTTCATTGCAAATCAATGTTAATGCCACTAGAAGCCCCGCTCCTTTGATGTCCTCAAATGCCCACAAATATACAATTTGGGAAGCCATGATGAAATTTCCATAGGAAACCCAAACCTTATAATGTCCTTTGCATGAAATGCGCTCTGAAAATATCAATCACTCTACAAATAAAGGATGCTTCAACGTTCCCTGAAACGATCTTCTGTTTTTGTGTTTGAAAAGCTTTATTAGTCACTTATTAATACATAAAGACATCAGCAATATATAGAAAGAAATCAAGTATAGCAATTTAACAAAGGAATTGGCTGATATCAGGAAGAAAAGAGTAGAAGCAATTTGTAGGATTTATATAGGGTGGAGAGTAAGGAAAGAGGAAGGGAAAGGAAGAAGAGGGGAAAGAAGGGGAGGTGAGGGAATATTGATAGTGTGGTATAAAGGAATAAAACAGAGAAAAACATACTAGATTAATCACTGTAAATGAATACATATGAAATTGTCTAATGAGTAAATATATGTATTAACTTAACAGGGTAGATAATGAAGAACAGAGATAAAAAAAAAAAAATTTAAAAAATCTTTCAAATCTAAACCTTAAGGCCAGTTCCAAGTGCTTACAAATTTCTTTCTTAACTTTCAACATAAAGTTCCCCATGAATGTCTGTTTAATCTCCTTAACTCCTACTTACACTGGCAACCAACCCTGCTACCTCTCCATGACCTGGAAAAGTGGTGTTTTCCAAACCTGCTGCTTTAAGCTCTTTCCTGCCACATGTAAAATTACAGCAGCCTTAAACCCCGTTCGACATCATTCAAGCGCTCAAAGTCACTCTCTCACAATTGCCTACAGAAAAGTTCTCTTCCTGGCCAACAATACTGCCTTATACAGAAGCTAAAAAGCCTTGACTAAGAATTTCCACAAAGCTATCTATGCCAAACCATTTGCTCACACTTGTTAGAAGAGCTTCTTTGATTTAAACAAGATATCCATGCAGTTGAAAGCCACAACATTGCCACTCATTTAGAAAAACATGGCCATTCTCTGCCAAAGGGTTATTGATCCCTCTGAGTTTCTCTCAGCCCAGCAGAACCTCTCAGACTGCCTAGAAAGCGAAGTGAGTCTTCTCTATGTTTCCCATGCCATTGGGGACACCACACCTGTAAAGGAAAGTGCTTGTATCCCTGATGGTTATAGCGGTCATTCCTCCCTAAAGGCCAGGCACATTCCTTGTGCCTTCAAGAATTTCATTGTAGCTGCACTTGTTAGGAAACAATCTCTCAGCCATGGTAACCTTCTGTATTGTTGCGGTCTTCCTCGGCTATTCAGTACTGTAGTAAGTAACTACAAATACACATAAGTCATTGTGAAGATTTATTGTACATAAACAGGTACTGCACAGCAGTGTTCATGAGTCAATGCTCGCTCCAACAACTGTCAAACGGTCGCTCTACTTAAAACATTCTATTAAGGAATCAAATGACACACATGGGGCATATTTACAATGAACGTGTCGCTAAACCAAGAAGGCTAACGACAAGCTCTGTCACTTTAGAAATGCAGGGCTGCACCATATTTACAAGAATATGGTGCAGCCCTGCGTTTCCCCCTGCTCTGGCGCTAAATTTAGTTGCCTAGCACCAACGCAGGCACTCTTGCACCATAGTGCAAGGGTACCTGCATTGAGGGGAGTGATTGTTTATGTGCAGTAAGGTGTCCCTTCCTGCACATAAACAATTTTTAAATGGCTTTTTGTAACTTCTATGTGTGCTGCTTAATGCAGCACACATCGAAGTTGCAAAACTTTATTTTTTAAATGATTGTTTATGTGGAGGAAGGGACACCTTCCTGCACATAAACAATCATTGGTGTTTTGCTGTTTCCATGTGTGCTGCACAGCACAGCACACATGGAAACAGCAAAAACAAGGAGAAATTAAACATTTCTCCTCGTTGCACCAGGGTAACACCAGGTTTTCCCTGGTCCTAATTTTGGCGCCGCCCCGTTTTTACAACACCCTTGTAAATATGGGGCAGCATTAAAATCAATGGGTGTTGCGGTGGAACACCCACAGCAACACCCATTGCCCTTTCCTTTCACGCTAAGTATACACTGCCTTGTAAATAGGGTGAAGCCTCTATCGCCACCACAAGGTCATGAAAAGTGACATTGTGGTGGCGATAGGGGCTTATAAATATGCCCCAAAACGGCTCCTAAAGTTCTACGGGGTGACTAAAACATCACGCTAGTACTTACCACTACATTATCCTTTCCCTTTAGTTGTTTTTTTTTAATAGCACAACCAACTAAAAGAAAAAATATATATAAAAAAACTAAATATAATGATAAAAATACTAAAAATGTTAAATTTAAACAGAACATAAACGTTTGGTTAATGCAATAAAATTGAATGTAATCATGAACCTAGCAATGCATAGGTCACGAAGTGACACTGAATACAACAATAACGTAATTTTGTACAGACACAAAGTTTACCTGTGAAATGAATACATGACTATTCCAGCGATACATTATTGGGGCACCACAGTGTCACTTACTCCTACTGGGCCCACTAGGTACCTCTTTTTGTCTTCATCTTATTTGGAAAACACACCAGAATTGACATTCTTAGTATGCTCATCACAATTTCCCATGTGAGCTTCTTCACTGACCCCCTGGTGATTTTTCACCTTAATCACCCTGGCTATGTTCTACTAATTTTTGCTGTTTACTCTTATAACGTTACCACAGATCTTGTCCACTATCATGGTTTCAGAATACTTCATACTACCCTTCTTAGTTGTACATGAACCTTTACCCGCACCACATCTCCTACCTTTAGTTGGTGTTGAACAACCCTTTTTCTGGTAACAAAATATTTATTTTGGTATTCTTGGGCTCTACCAACATTCAATCTGGCAAATTCATCTACATCTTCCATGACATTTATCTTCACCCATCTTGACATTCAATCTGGACATATTTTTGACAGTGGTTTTCTGCCCCTCAATAACTCGAAAGGAGAAACCTTGGTAGAAGAATGCGGAGTGGTGCAGTAAACCCAAAGCATAGATCGCACAGCATTCTGTATCACATACTTGCTTGCAATGGCCCACTGGACACAATTGTTAAACACTCTATTCATGCGTTCCACAAGTCTGTTTATTTGTGGATGATATAATGAACTCTTACAATGATCAATCTTTCCTTGTTGCAGGAATCTTTGAAACTCTGCACTGACAAATTGTATTCCATTATCAGAAACAATGGAAGATGGGAATCCCTCTCTTAAAAAAATGTCCTTAAGAAAATGTATTACATTTTTTGAAGTAGGTTCTTCTAAGAATCAAACCTCTGGCCACTTAGAATAGTAGTCAATGATCACACCAGCGAAACTGGACGAAAAAGGCAATGAGTTGAATTGACCTACTAAATCAATACCCACTTTCTCCCATGGTCTGGTGGGGTGATCTATTGGTTGCATAGGTGGAATTCTCACGTTGAATCCCTTTTCAGCGCTGCCACAAACCACACAAACTTCAGCCATTTCATCTACTCCTTTATCCATGTGTGGCCACCAGAATACTGCTCTCACTCTGCGTTTAGTTAACGTCTTTCTCAAATGTCCTTCATGTGCTCCGTACATTATTCTAGTTATCAAACTTTCAGGGGGTATCAATCTTTCTCCACACATCAAAATGCCATCTTCAAGAGAGAGTTTTCGTGATACTCTCACGAAAGTTTAGAACTGGTACATTACATTCTTTTCTTTTGGCCAGCCTTCCCTAACATACTTCATGACTTGTCCCAGTACCTCATCTCTAGCCAACTCTCTCCTCCACTCCGTTTCACTCACAGCACACATGTTCTCAGCATCAATGGACACTATAAAATAGTTATCCTGATCTTCGTCTTCCAATAAATCTACATCAGCCTCAACAACAGGGAACCTTGATAGAAAATCTGCCCTGCCATTCCTGTTCCCAGGCAGATATACCACCTCAAAATCATATTGCAGATGTTTAGTAGACAACCTGGCGATTCTTGGGGTGTGTTCCTTAATCAATGGACTATGATCCGTGCACAGAACAAAATGGTTTTCCCGGATATAGGGATGGAATTTTCTGATAGCCCACCAACAAGCCAACAGTTGTTGCTCAATTGCTGAGAAATTTATTTCAGCTCCCCTCAACACCCTTGAGGCATAACCTGCTCAAACAGTGCTACAAGCTTCATCCCATTTTAGATGGTTTTGACTACTAGCAAGCCAATGAAACAGCCTTGGGCCTGAGATAGGATTGGGTGATAATAGAAAATCATTCAACATCTGGAACAATTCTCCATCTCTAATTAGGTCCTTAATATCTGTTTGAGATTATATTTGTGAAGATATGTTTTGGTGGGCCCAAGGACATCCAGAGGTTACTGGTCCTTAGTTGTGACAACCAATGTCATTTGCCATTGGTTTCCTGAGGTCCCAGTGCTGTTGTCCCCCTGAAATGAAAAACTAGCACACCTCGTAAGCACTTCACTCTCAAGGTACCGGTGGCATAGCAGTCTGTGGCACCCTCAGAGGGGTGAAATGGGTTGGAGACGCAGAAATCAGTATTGTACATAAAAACGTTCTACAAATTATTGTCCAGTCAGTGCTCCTACTTTTAAAAAGGAAAAGTACTTTAGTGCACTCAAAGCTAACTACAACGCATCAAACCACAAATATATATGTTGTGAGAAAATGTTCTTTTTGCATGGTCACCCCCATTTTCTGATTCATTTTATTGCTGTTTTTTAGACTGCACACTGTGGCGCTTTCGTCCAGGACCCAGTGCAGATGATCTGATCCGTAAAACATGGTTCAGTTGGTTAACTACTAATGAACTTTTTCTCTAAGTGCATGATGCAGAAATACACCCATAGGATGGAAAGTTAAATGTTACCTGTAGACTGCAATACTCATTGTGCCATCCACTAATGTTACAAAGCAAACATGACTTCAGGTCTACCACTGTAGCCTGACTGCAGTAGTTTAAATCGGCAATCCACTCTGTCAAAATAAAGCTTTTGAGAGGGAAAACTCTTTCTTGTAAACATTGGGTTACCCTATGTAGACTTTGTAGCCCACAAGGTAGTGAGCATGGTTTTTAAAAATGGAACATGTGGAAATATAACGTTAACATGTCCCTACAGTGACTATCACCCAAAAGCTACTGTCACTGTAGAAGGCTCTGGCTGACCCATAGAGAAACACTGGGAAACAATTCTAAATTTTAATTCTGCTAGCTCGGGCCTGGGACAAGCTAGAGAAATGGTTCAACCACTAATTTTAGGTCGAGCCTGAGCCAGCGCGCATGCGCTGCCCTGCGAGGCTTCTTGTAAGCACTCAGACCCATACAAAATTGTTTAGACTCCCCCCACGCATTGGGTTGGTTATTGCCTGTGTCATTTCGTTATGGTAGCCTGCAAATGGCTAAAGGCGGGCGCATGTCCCACCTCTTTTGCACAGGTTCACTCCCACAGCGTTTTGCTTGCGGGAGCGAGCAGCTGCGTGCAGGGTGGCCAGCTTCATTCCTCGTGGGTCATGTTACTGTTTACAGCCAACGCGCTCGCCGTGCTTTCGCTTGTTTTCTTTGAGGTCTCAGACTGGTACCCCACTGAAATCTGACATCGTAAGATAAACATTCTTAAGTTTTGATAGTAGCGCTGTGATGCAGACCGCTCTGCGCCTCAGTGTAGCAGTAGTTTTATCGCGGTTTAGATCTGACAGTGCTTGGAGTATTTTACCGAATACTCCGTGTCCTTCGTTATGCAATTATTACCTACCGCGTTTTCTCAGCATCAGAGATTTGTGATTGTTGCTACCTGCTTGATGCTTTTTATTCCCTGCTCTTTCGTGCACGCTTTACAGCCCAGCTGATTTCACAAACAGTATAGTTTAGTGGGCTTTGTAGCGTAGTGCATATATTACTACCAGGCTGTACACAACACCCACGGACTGATCTGTATTACCCACCGCAGATTGAGTACTTTCCCAGCAACAGGGACACACGGCAGCGATATAAACTACCCTTGTTACTTACACTATACGCAGTGATTGAAATGTAACAATAGAACAATAGAATGTCCCTGGCTGCTATTGAGTACTGGCAGTGCTTAATTTGCGAACCGTAGAGTGCCGGTGCCCGAAACTGTGGTCACAAGTCGGCGGCCGGTGCACTTAAACGTCGACGCATACAAAGGCTGTTAGTCTTAAATCCACTACCAGATGCTCACTGCTTTCTTTTGCGCTCTTGTAGGTATCTCCTTTCTACCTTTGCAGGTGCCTGCTTTCTGCCTTTGTGACGGTGTTGCCGTTAAGCACTGTACAGTAGTTTCACATTATACGTATTGCATCCGTGCTGAAAGGTGCAAGTACTCTCCCTTCCAAATTAAATAAGCGCAGGCACTTTGAAGTGCCTGAATGTAGTGGTCCTCCAGACAAAACACTAGGAGCAGATGGGTTGGAAAGGGCTTCGTGTTCATTACACGTCATGCTATGTTTACACACCATAGCAGTGAAGGGGTTCTGGTTTGCACTTGTGGTGCATTCGAGAGTGATTGGCTTGGCTTGAATTACTAATACTGAATGCTTCGTCAGTTCGTCCTGAGACATGTCTACACCCTCGCTGTATGCGAGAGACGCCCTTGGTGTTTCGTGCCAAGTACTATGCTTTCTCCACTTTACCCTTGATACAAGGGAGATGGCAGCAGAGTAGACAGTTTGCGGGATATGGCAGAATGCCCAGCGTCCATTCTCGTCGCTGACAAGTATTTCCTCAGGGATCTAGGGGTTAGGGGAAGTAAAGTGTTTGGCTCGAGCAATGAACACTCCTCCAAAGGTCATGTCCGGATAGCGACGTAAGGCTACTGCTGCATGTTCCTAGAAATGGCAGGCATGTTAGACACGTTAAAAAAGCAAACTAGGTTTATTTACCTAGTATGTGAGAAGTCACCGATTTAGACTGCTTCTTAACTAGCATTGCTTTTGTAAACTTTCGAGAAAAGGTAACCATGCTTAAATCATTGTGCGTTTGTATGTGTATATATATTTTTAACGCATTATTCACTCGGAGCGTGATTTATGTTGGGTAAAATATAAACACACCTAAACTGTCTAAAGGTCTTTAGGTGCATCCCTGTGACCTGCGAGTGAATTACACTCTAGGCACATGATGTTTTCCCACAAAATAGCTAAAGCTGGGAACACCCAAGTTCCACACCTGCTGCTGCCTGCTAGGAATCTTTCCTTTAGTAATTAACCCACCCACGCTTTACCAGGCTGATGCAAACAGATATGTCCAAACTTACAGACTGCCGGGCCGCAGTCTAAACGCAACCAGGACCGTTCTCCTAGCAAAACGGTAAATGGTTATGGTGGTGCTGAATGGTCCATAAGATGATAAAGGCTTTCACAAATAAAGTGATTTACTCTGGCGCTGCTTTTGTTCCTTAAGCGTAGAAGTCCATAGTCTTGACCTTCTGGTGTAGTTGTCGGCACTGATTGTGTGACTCCAGGTGAATGAAACGAGGTGCTTTGGATTAGACTATCCTCGGTTTAAAATGAAGCTGCGGACGTCATGCTATGTAAATCTACGAAATTCACAGTGCATTGTGTACTCTGTAACCACTGTCGACTGTTCTTTCAATTGTCCTTAGATCTGATTTTATATTTGTAGTGCTGTTGATTGCTACGGATTACAAATAAATGTTACTAGCCGTTTAATCACTGAAAATTGTCTGTGCCCACTGGTTTGTTGCATATCCGAGTCTAAGGAGAACACCACACCCCTTCTATCAGCTAACAATGGACTCTTTCCCCACCTACTTTCTTTCATTTAAAGAGATGGTACATTTAGGTGCATAGGGAAATTTTTCAACAGCAAAATGCACAGTTCTAGTTCAAAGGAGTTTGCGAGACCTATTGCATTGCAAATGCTTGTTAATATTTATCAAAGGGCCAATTCAATAATGATGTTGGATTTTAATAAATATTTAGGAAACTAACTTTTAAATAGCTACATTTTCCTGCCTGAAGCGCCTGGAGGCTTATGCATTAGCTCTTCAAAAGCTGCCCAGCTACAACTTGGCCTTAATGAGGTGTGAAAACTGCCCTCAGAGCAGAGACAATGGCCTGTGTGTGTGGAGAGGTGTTTTTCTTCCCCGTGCAGGAAGACCAGTCAAGGTGGGTCTGAGAACTTAATTAACTTGTAAAGAGCCTGTCATTTCCAACATGTCCACTCCCAGTGGAAGGGGATCTACCGCAGGACCAGTTTGGAATGACCACAAAGGAGGGTACTGCTCATTTCCCTGATCACACCTGTGGGTGGGCACACACGCTTTGCACAGGGAACAGAGGATGCCCCTAGTTTGGATTTTGGGAGTAAGCTGCACAGTGGGATTGTTTACAGTATGACAGGCAGGAACTGCTACAAAACTGTAAAGGGTTGCCCCCAGAAACATTTCCCCACTGGTTAGGGAGTGTTTAGGAGTCCCCGCACCCACTGTTTAGTACAAAGCAAAGCAAGCACATCACCCACAGTTCCACAACAGTTCCTGGACCAGTAGAAGAACAGAAGAAGGGTTGCACCTGCTGTATTGACCCACTGCAGGATTCTGAGCTCCAAAAAAGAGACTAAGTCACAATAAAGAAATCTTAATTGGGCAATGCGCCAAAAGTATCCAGCCGACGAGAATACTTCCCTGAGCACGAAATGTGACTTTTTCCACTCAGAGCTTTTCCATCAAAACCAGTGGCTTCAACTTGACCTCGCCCAATAGCTATCCAACTTAGAGAGGAGTTAAGCCTACAATTTTGTCCCGTTGAAAGTTTTCGACTTCCATTTCATAGACTAAGGGCCCAATTATGATGACGGTGGGATCGTCACCAACAGCCCGTCGGTGGCGGTCCCACCGCCATCGCAATCATATTTTCCGCCTGCCACATTTGGATGGTGGGCGGATGTGTGGCGGTCGGAAAGACCGACCGCCACGGATCCGAACGGTCCGTCGGAGGCAGAGTAATGCCTACAGTGGTGGCGGTGCCTGCCAGGCACTGCCGTCGGCATTATGATGTTCCTTTCTGCCGGCCCTTTCATGGCGGTGAACCCGCCATGAAAAGGCAGGTAGAAAGGGACATTGGGGGCCTGTAGAGGGCCCCCTTTCCCCCTGGGCCTCAGTTTTGGGGTATGGGGGTACCTATGGCACCCCCTACATATCCCTGCACCATGTGGCAGGCACCGCATGGTGCCTGCCACGTAGTGCAGGGATATGTTTTAGGTATATTTTATACACTGTGGCTGCAGCACCCGCCTCAATACATAAAATAGACATTACGACTGCTGTGGTGGAGGTCGCATCCTTATTCGGACTGAGGGACCACCAACTTGTAGTCGGGAGGTCCCTTTTCTGAGTGGATGGTGGTCGGACGGAAGTCCAACCGCCATTCTAATGAGGCCCTTAGTCCTAAGGTAAAATCACCAGCCAGGACAAACCTGCTTGCTGTAGCCACTACACGCTCCATTGCGGTCAACCTAAAATTGCATTTAGGTCCCAGTTGCACATGACCATAGACCATCATTTGCGCTTCACTTTTTCATTGTGCTGTTTACCTTAAACCTACCAAAATTCACATTAAGGGTTCCCCCTGTTGGATATTTGTCCTTTTTGTGCTATTTTGTTAATTACATTTTTCTCTATTTTTATTAATTTGAGTGGGATTTTTATTGAGTTTTTTTTTAAAACTTCTACATCCTTTACACCTTTTCTCTAACTTAAGCCTCTCTGCACTGTGCCATGTCTACCAGGGGGTAAGCTCAGTTTTAAATTATTGAAACCTTTGCCTGGACCTAACAGGTTAGTGACGTTATTCCTTGTGGTGGACTACCATCTACCCCAATTAATAATTCACTTTCTTACACATAAAACATAGCATCTGCAAACAAAATATACCTGTAATCCAGCGTTTTCTGGGCCCACTTGCTTATCATTGGTCCTCCAATAGACCTTTTTCTCCGACTGAGAGGTGATCAGAGTTAGCATTAACATCAATCAAATTCAATTACCAGCGCAACCCATTTGGCTACACAATGAGGACCAGGAATCGGTAGCCAAATTCAAAAGGTTTATTGCAAATTAATAATTAAGTTCAAATAGACAATTCGTAAAACCATGCTGTAAAGATACAGAATAACGACTGGGACTCCCAGACGCCTGAAGAGTTGGAGGCAGACCAGTAATTCTGTAATGGCAATGCAGAATAACAGCATAAAAATCTGGTGCTCAGAAAATAATCTAAGGCTCTCTATCCCAAGCATTAGTAAACTAGAATTTCAAAATCCAGAGAATGGTTTGGGAAATGAACCCTAGCAAATCAGGGAAGTTCCATAAAGAAAGTCGGGTCAAGACAAAAAGAAATCAAGGAGGCAAGCGTTAGCATCTCAGAAGTTCGGTCAAGAGTCTTCTCTGGATCAGGAACTAGTGTTAGCCTAAGCCACACTTAAGCAAGAATCAAGGAAGCATTAAGGTATAGAACCTCTCAAGGTCCATTCAGAATATAGTAGGGACTCAAGAATGCAGGGAATCAGGAAAGGTGTCTGCAAGGAATCTGCAAGTGGTCAGTAAGGGATCTGTCTAGAATCTGAGAAGCATCATCTGTGAAAAACTCCAGGGGGCAACAGTATATTATAACATGCAATGTTCACTTAGGCAACACCCCTTTGAGCACACCATCAGGTGTTCATTGTCCTTGTCGAATCCCAAAGTTGCAGACTGCAACATTGCTGGTTTGTCCCACACTGGACGTGGGAACGACATCTCTCCCTCAGACACACGTAGGTTGTAACATTTGTAAGACAAGTCCATTCAGTTAGCACTTTGTTTCTTCGTGTACGTTCACCAAGGTCCTTTTCTCAGGCTCTTTCCCCCTATCTCTAATACAGTAATGTATCTGTTCTAAACTAACAATACATGTGAATACCTGCAAGAAATGTCGAGTTAGCTGAAAAATGAAATCAATCTTATGCAGCATGGTGAAATACAGGCCTACTCGGGACAAGTTAAACGTTAATTTCAATTGTGCACAATTAATATGCATGTGCACATTTAAGCATAGATGAGTATACATTTCTAATGCCTTAGGTTTCCTGCATGTAATATTCAATAAATAATTAAAATACGCAGCTGTAACTATGGCTGAGATCTACATTGAAATCAAATATATGGAATATTAATGCACACATTGCATAAATCTTTTATTGTTTCTGGTAGAATTACATTCTACATATATGAAGATAGTTTTAATCAGTTTAAATGTAATTCATGTGAAGTAGCACACACATTAGAAAAGTCATGTTTAATCCCTATGGTGAGTACATTAGCTACTTAATTAAGGATGGTTCTTTATTGTTCACACTTAATTATGGTAAAACATTTATGTGAGTAAGTTCTCTAATCCTACAGCGAAGGCACTCTCTAATAATGTCAAATGAAACACTTACATTAGTTTGTTAAACCATACATGAATCATGTGCTAAGTGCACTTTCATACTGTGTGTCTCTTAAGTGTCTGTGACGTTTGTGACGCGTAAAGGGTGGGCGACTTTTGTACTGCACCACCAATAATCACAATGATGGTAGGAACAGTATTTGAAATACCCTTTGTAAAGAGGGATTTGTAGATTATCAATGAAAAGTTAAGCCTGAAAACTTTGCCATGTGTCAAATACCATGGGCAATGAATGAGAACACCCACTGCAACACCCATGGCACACCTCCCGTACGCAGTGTGAGGCAACGCAGCGACTTGCGCTGCGTTGCCTTACATCATATCTACGAGCCCATGAAAAGCCACTCAGGGTGGCTTTTCGTGGCCTCATAGATATGGTTCTGCACTCTGCTCCATTGGAGCGTCAACATAGTGACATTCCTGCGGTGCACAGGGCTTGTCAATAAGCCCCAAAGTAACTTGCATAGTTCTTTAGTTAACTGGTATCAGAGCTGCTGACTCCACAAGGCAGCCTTCTCCTCTGGGGGATGTAGTCCCCTTTCTCCAGCAGTCTAGAGCCTTAATAGCCTGGGCATTACTCAGGTTATCCCCACCTGGCAGGACGCCAGTATCTGAGATCTTGTCTCTGGTGTTCAAGCATTTCCTACATACCCTGCTGGGTGAGTTCTGTCAATGGTTCATGAGAATGCTGGCACACTAACCTGGGTTTCTACCTAGTATTTATTTTTCTGGACAACGATATGTATCCCCCGGTATACATCTCGGACAAGTTTTAAGCAGTTCCTGACAATTAGTGTATCCCGTACTGGTGAAGCTACCATCTTTGTCCTCTAGTGTCAGCAGGAAGGATGGACTGGGCTGGGAATTCCTTATCAGATAAACCCAAAACAAAGGCACAATATAGGGAGATGTTTCCCCATTCACCTAACCTTCAGTCTGCTGCGGTTAACGCCTCTGTGGTAAGAATGAAACAGGAAGGGGTCCTATACTTCAAAGGAACATCTGTCTGTTTCCTTCCTTTCATGGCCTCGTGAGCTCTATTCATCCTCTATCTTGAATACCATACACACAAGGGTTGTCTGACGGAATGTCACCAACAAAATCTATCATCCCAAAGAGATTATGGACACAAATAACTCCTTCTATTTATCTTTGTACTTAAAGTGAAAAATATCAACAACAGAAATATAGAAGACCATAATATTGTCAAAAATGGATACATATACTGAATTTTAACTTTGAAACATATAGTTAAGTTAAATATATTATTACATTTTAAGAGTAATTTACTTAGGAAAAAACTGCAACTCAAACATAACATAAAAATATATACTTTGAAGTAATGGCAAAAAATAAATATATTAAATAATAAAATTATTATTTAAACATAAATAAAAAGAGAATTCAAATTAATTATAGTACACACTAGATATTCAAAAATTCTAAAAATATATACAACCTAATAAATAAATGAATAAAAAAATTACAAAAATAAATTATAACAAATTAAAGCAAAAATAAATATCAAAACAACGTAAAAAATAAAATAAAAAATCTGACTTGGATTGGTAACATTTGCAAGCAACAGTAAGGGAAAGAATAGACTTCAGAGGTTTCAGATATACTGTTCCCACTCCAAAATAAGCTACAGTATGGAAATTGCTGAACTTAGAGAGGTTAGATTCACTATTCATGCTCCAAGATACCACAGAAGGAAAAGTGCTAGAGTTTGTAGGGGTCTGATTTATTATTCCCACTCCAACCTGAGCAACAGGGAATGTTTTGGAGTACTACTCCTACTTCAGTATAACCAAGAGTAAGGAAATATTAAACTTTAGAAAGCTCAGATTTAATTTTCCTTGTTCTAAACTAATACAAAATAAATCACACATTTTTAATAAAAATATGTAAAATATATTTCCATAAAAACACAATAAACAAATTAACATGATACAATTTACTTAAATTACTAAAAACTAAAAACACAGAATGAGCATATACAATTATACCTAAAATATTAAATCAGTTAATAAAATGTTAAAATACATTTAAAATACTTCCCACCCTATCACCCTAAAACTCCAACACAAAAACAATTCAAATTGATAACAGAAAACATAACTTTACATACTATTTGGAATATAATAAAACTATAAAATTATTCATTTAACAAAAACCTAAACATAATAAAAACATTTAATATCCAGAATATGAAAACCAAATAATTAACACAATCATCCAATTAACAAGTAAATAATTACCTTTTTGTTAAAATTATATATTAAATAGCAAACAAAATTATTTACATGATTATCTAAATAGCAAATTAAAACATAAAAAAATATAATCAATTAAAAAATACATATTTAAAATACATCCACCCTATTCCCCTACAAACCCAGTGACATGCCCAAAAAAATACATAAGATATGAAAAAAAGTTAAATGTATTATGAAATCAAAAAACCTACAAATAATTAAACACACTTAAGGGCCGATCTCGGTCGGAAGGGCACCGAATCGGGTTCGGCATTAGCGGATCCGATTCGGAGGCTGATTTTCCGTCCGATTCGTACACGGGTCCGGACGGCGAAGTACGATGCGAACAAGCGCGAATTCTCCGTCCGAATCGTTTACGGCTCCGAACCGCTCCGTACGACTCGGTCTCAAGCAAACCGTGGCGCGCAATGGAGACGTTTCACGACCGAGCTAGTACGATGCTCGATTCGGACAACCGGATCGAGTCGGAGCGTCCGGCTCGCAAAAGCTCCCGGAGTCGGACTTCGGGGTCCGCGTCGGACCCCCTTCACCCGCAGCCTTACGACTCGGACACAGGGGAGACCTATGGGTCTCCCCAACACAGGCATGTACGGTGCGGATGGCACAGACGCGTACCCACTGTAGGGGGCGCACTTGTTCGCGACGTACCCATTCAGTCAATGGGAGCCCATGTACGCGTCGTACGACCGGCTCCCATTGACTTCTATGGGAGTCCGACCGAACCAAGTCTGACAGCATACGGCCGCATCGTACTCGTTCGGTCGGACTGCAGGAGTCCGGATCGGTCGGAAAACACTCCGATTCCGGCTCGGTCGGAGTGCTTTCCGACCCACATCGGAATCGGCCCCTTACTATTAAAATAACCTTTAACATAAAAAGTAATAAAACTCAACAAAATAATTAAAGAAGGGTGCTACATACAGCTACATTGAAAGAAAACAATATAAAAGACCTACAAAATGATATTCTTAGCTTCTATATTCTGCCCCATATTCCTGAATCATGTTATTTTTGACACAATATTTTTGTGTCTCATGATATTTCTTTTACCGAATATTTTGTCAAAATTTCCACACGGAATGGCTTTAGAGGTAACACGCATCCAGTCCTTGTAGAAATTGAAAGGACAGGCATCATATTTTTAAAAGAATTCTATGGCTCACATGTAGCAAATATAAAGATTTATATAGTCTTTATTCACAAGCTGCATTTTGTAGAACTATAGTAGAACTATTTACTACACAATGCAAATCACAAACCTAAAGGTGGATATCTGCACCTGACCTCTCATATATTTTCTATGGGGAGACCTTGACACATGTATGTTTACTACTTAGGGCCCGATTCCGATATCGTCCGGAAAGCAGTCCAACCGAATCGTTTTCGGAATGCTTTCCGAACGACTCGGATCCGGGGAGTCCAACCGACCGATTACTGTGTGTCCAAACACCGTTCAGTCAGACTCCCATTGACTTCAATGGGAGCCTGTGTTCCGAACGAGAACACAGGCTCCCATTGGAAAAAGGGGTGGTTGGGGAAAACCTTGCATACTGTGGCAGGCACACTACGGTGCCTGCCACACTGTGCATGCATGGAAAGGGGGGACCCATGGGTAAATCCACGGGCCCGATTTGGAGGTCCCCAGGTGATGGGGGACTGCTACGGGCCCCCAAAGTCAGATTCCGACAGCCGATCCATATCGGAACAGCCGATTCGGAAAGGCTGTCCAAATCCAATATCCTACTTGCTCGTCCGGAAACGCGCCCATAGACCTGTACGAGTCGGCTCTGAGCGATACCGTTACTCTGAATGCCATTCAGAACCGAGTCGGAAAGTTCGAACGGTTTCTGGACATCATGATCGGTTGTCTTGAAATGTGTCTGAGTCGGTCGGAAACAAGGCTTCCGAATCGGATTCGACCGTATCGGATGCCATTCGGAGGCTTTCCGGACGGCATTGTAATCGGCCCCTAAGTAGTACATGAGGGAGGGATCGAGCAGTGGCTTGAACATGGGCAATACTTACTACAAAATAAGCGGGGTCGGGGGGGTGTAAGAATTGGTTTAGAGAGGGATATACTAATACAAACACTCTCCCACAAAAGAGTAAGACCAGTGTTATTCACAAACTACACTTCTAAGGGCCCGATTCCGATCTCGCTCGGAAAGCCCTCCGTACTACTCGGATCCGGAGGGCTTTCCGAGTGAGACGTGCTCCAGGAGTCCGAACGAGCGAGTACGATGCAGTCATATGCTTACGGACTCGGTTCGCTCGGACTCCCATTGAACTCTATGGGAGCCTGTGTACAGACGCGTACACAGGCTCCCATAGCAGAAAAGGGGTTGGTGGGGAAAAGCGTACACCCCATGGTGCCCACCACACTGTGCATGCTTGGATCTGGGGGACCCATGGGCACCCCCCGTGATAGATTCGGAGGGCCGCGGGTGAAGGGGGGCCTGGTACGGCCCCCCGAAGTACGTTTCCGACAGCCGTTTCGTCTCGCTGAGACCGAGGCGAAGCGGCTGTCCGAACCGTGCATCGTACTCGCTCGGTCGGAAATCGGCTCCATTGCGCGGCACAATTCATCTACAAACGAGACGTATGGAGCGGTTCGGGTCCGGAAACGATTCGGTCAGCGCTTACGCGATCTTCGCATCGTACTTGGTCGTTCGGACTTGTGTGAGATTCGGTTATGAACAAGGGCTACGAATCGGATCTGGTAAAGCCAAATCCGATTCGGAGACCTTCCGAGCGAGATCGGAATCGGGCCCTAAAGGTAGTACAGCCCAGAAGGCCACAACATGGTTGTTAATATACTACAGCCCAGCTTTAGAGTAATTAGAGTTAGTCTAGCACCACACGTGGCCACACTCAAATAGAAAATAATGGAGTCAGGGACTTACGATAATATCTCTTAGGAAATCATGTTAAATAAATAGGAAGGAGAGATTTTCGCTGCAAAAACAAAGGTTAAAGTGATGTTATATTTAGGTGTTGAAATGAGATAAGAACTAATGTTTGCAAAATGAAAAACCTCTGAAATTCACTGGTTATAGTTGAGTGAACTAACTACAACTTGCACCCCCATCATGTACTGCTTATGGCCTCGCATACTACATCACTCATGACCTGTTAGATGACATAATGGAGAAAATCACTGATGGCACCTTATAGGAAATCATCCTTGTTATTCTTATTCACATTACGCCGAATCACTGACATAATATCAACACTGAAAATTATCGAGACACAAATATCGATCACATAAATATCGATATACTATACTTATTTTTAAAAAAGCACAAATATCGAAACAAAAATATCGGCAAACACAAACATCGATGTAACTAATATCGAAATCAATAATATCATTAAAACTAATATCGTTAACATTAAATAAACATACAAAATAACACAAATATCGAAAACAAAAATATAGACCACATAATTATAGTCAAGACCAAAATATCGACACCTTAAAAACAATCCAAATAACGCAATACATAACAAATAAAATATAAACAATATCACAAACACACACAATATATTAAATATATACAATACAAATTTTAAAAATTATAAATAAAAAAATAACTTTAACATAAGTAACACCACCAAATTAATTCCTCTTTACAAACAGAATATATAAAATAAATAATTTATTTCATACCTTAAATACAATATATTTTACAAATTATATACTATCATATTTTTAAATAAACAAATAATTTAAAAAATGGTTAACTGAACATTAATTAGCGTTTCCCAAATAAGGAAGCAACTGCCAAAATAATTTACAAAAATTGATAGCATCCAATGAAAAGCACCTACAACTTAAATAACCCAATAAAAACAATTAGACAAAGACTATATAAACTAAAGAAAACTCAACATTATTTTAGGCTACAAAAGCAAACACAAGATTAAGGAAAATCTCTGCCGGATTGCTTCTACAACATCGCACTTCCACATTGAAAACTCAGATTTCAACTTTACAAAGTAAGTAAAATATAAAGCTAATGTTATAACTTAATAAAAGATAAGTAAAGTACTTTTGAAATAAATAAATAAGTAATGTAATATTTTTAAATTTTATCTCCTCTGCAGAAAATCCAAAGGACACTCAACTAACTACAAACAACATCAAAAAAGCTCCTTGAAAAAAAGTAAGTATAAATTAAAATTGTACTAATCCAACAACTATTAATCACAACCCAAACGCCCAACTAACCACACAAACCCCAAAATACAGAAAATGCTGTTAAACAAATGAATTAAAATTATATATTTTTTCTACAGAAAATAAAACAAAACACTAAAGGCAAGCACCAACAGAAAGCATCTAAGCGTCAAAAAAGTTCTACAGATTAAAACATGTAAGTATAGTTTTCTTTATAAAAATCCGTAATACAATAAAAACATTTATAATATATCTAAAAAAAATTATATATATTTCTCATAACAGTTAAAACATCAAAATGACTGTAGGTGCCAAATTCATTACTTTACAAAAAGGAAAACTTTTATTATGCTATATGGGATATGCCTACACCCAAGAAAAACAAACAGGTGACAAAATTAATTGGAAATGCAGCAAATATTATGCAAATTCATGTTATGGGAGGACTACAACAAATGAAACTACTAAATTAAATGTTAAAGAACATAACCACCCATAGCAGAAATAGAAGTAAGAGACGTTTTAGAGACTCTTAAGGAAGCTAACACTATCTCTCAAAAACCTACAACTCAAATACTAAAGGACATCCTACCCCAAGTTCCAGAACACGTAACTGGCCAATTACCCTCCATTCCAACGTTAAAAAGATTAATAGCTAGAACAAAAAAATCAACTAGTAACACCCCACCTGCCCCCAAAACTTTCAGGGAAGTTCAAATACCACATGAACTCACTCTAACTCATAATGAAGAGCAATTCCTTCTTTATGATAATAAATATAATGAAAAAATTATTCTAATATTTGCAACTCCCACAAACCTACCTCAACTACAAAATTGTGAGACATGGATGATGGATGGAACATTTAAAATATGTCCCAAACCATTTTACCAATTATACACAATCCATGAACAATATCACAATAGCAACATCCCTTTATATATGACAATTAGAGAACAAATGGCAGTGGTAATAAAGCACAAGTCAGCACCTCCGCACTATTTTCCAAACTGTATTAGAGTATATATGTACAGGCATGCTCAATGTAAAACACTGTGCCACTCACCCAGTGTTATCCTGTATAGAGAAAAGAGAACTTTTCTCCATACAATTGAATACAAAACATTAATTACAGAGCACAACCGCAAATTAGTTTATCCACCAACCTTATTGTCAGTTTGTTTTAATAAACACAACACCATGCAGAGTATACAATAAAATAAACAACCATCTAAATACAGAAGGCAAAAAACACGAATAGTCTTGGTTATGTTGACACGAAGTATGTAGCGTAGATGCAGACAGCCGGCAAAAGTTGCGTCGTGTAGACAACTTTTTCAAGGCTTAACAGCAAATTGGTATAGATGATAAGTAAGCTCATAAGGTCCCTTAGTTGTTCAGAAGAGACAACAACGATGGCGGTAGTCCAAACTTCTAGTTCTTATCTACAAACAAGGCTTCGGAACACTATCAAAAGTGTAAAGTGCTGTGTAGACGGCGCGTTGAGAATATAATTCGGAGTATCCAGTATTCAAAGAGCACAAATACAAGTAATCTTATGAGACGTAGAAAGTCAATCCGTTCGTTATGATAAATCGAGCCTCAGAGCAACGTTTATGCAACTAGTGGTACAGCATCAAAAGTTGTAGCTGTACACGACCGGGCATGTGTCAACGCGTCCTGCTACATGTGGAGAAGTCCCTTTATAAATGCCCTGTTACCAAACAAACAAACAACTACCTATGTAGAACTACTAACAAAAGTAAAGCAAGAAACTAATAACTACTACCCACAAAAAATTATCATAGACTTCAAACAGTCAATGATACAAGCCATCCTGAAAAATTACCCTCACACAGCAATACAAGGTTGCTATTACCACTTTAATCAATGCATATGGAGACACCTTCAAAAATCTACCCTATGGGGCCTATTACGATGGCGGTCGGAAAACCTCCCCGACCGCCATGGTAACGGGAAAAGACCACCCGCAAGGCCCGCGACATAACCGCTGGTTGCATTAGGATGTTCCTTGCTCGAAATTCGACCGCGGCGGTCGGATCGCAGGCCTTAACATTGCGGCGGTTGCTGCTGCCCGCAGCACCACAGCGATGTCCAAATAAGCATGTCCTGCATTTCCCTGCACTGCGTGGCAGGCACTGCACAGTGCCTGCCACCTGGTACAGGGACATGTAGGGGGGGGACCATGGGTAGCCCCCCAGTGCACCCACCCCCCCACAAAACATTGGGGGCCTGCAACGGGCCCCCGGAAGACAATCACTGCATGCCTTTCCATGGCGGTCTGACCGCTGAGGAAAGGCTGGCTACCGCAGGCATCATAATCGTGCCGGCAGAGCCTGCCCTGCACCTCCACCATTATCCCGGTCCTTCTCCGTCCGCAGGGCAGGAGTGCGGATGGCAACCGGCGGAAAAGCGGCGGTCGCAATTTCCCACCGCCGCGGTCACCACCGCCATCCTAATCTGACCGGAGGTTTTCTGGCTTGCAATCGCGGCGGATGTCCGCCGCAGGTCCAGCCGTTACCACCGACGGCCGGGCGGCGGTCATCCGACCGCCATCGTAATAGGCCCTTTAGGGGCCGATTCCGATTCGGGTCGGACAGCTCAAGAGCCGTCCGGACGCTTACCTCCCGACCGACCCGTCCCGGGAGCCGGTCAGTCCTGCCGATCAAGTGCGGTGCGTGCATGTGCTGAAAACTTC